>JANHFM010001499.1:137558-150879 GCA_032468115.1 Grayia smithii | reverse complement strand
ACTCCCAGAATCCCCCAGCCAGCTTTGTTGGCTGGGGAATTCTGGGAGTTAAAAAGTCCACCCATCTTAAAGTCACCAAGGTTGAGAAACACTGCATTACTAGAACTTTATAAGACATACAAGCCAAAATACAAAACACAGCAAACTATCCAAGTATACTTAGTATTTTCACTCCATATGCTTGTTTGCAGTTTTGATTATTGACACTTCTTTTTAAAATTGTTGTCATACTGAAACGAAATAATCCAAGGATATCCTTTCTGTTGTCCTGTCTCATGGTCCACTCAAAATAATAGCCAAGTGTGTACCAGTTGTTCAAGCATTAAATCCAACATTACCCAACATTACAAGATTCAAAAGTTTCCACCTGATACAATCTGTCTTAGATATAATATGCTAATTTTTAAAAGAGGTACTACTCTCTTGCTTGTATTCTTACTCATTACCCTTTCCTACTTCTCAGACTAACTCTATAAACTATCCCTTATGGTACCGTTCCAGTCCTGATATTTCATTTTACCACTATAAGTATTATTACTCTTTGGATTCAACAGCCATATCTCTAAAGCCCAGATCAAACTGGCATCATATTTCTTCAATCAATCAAAGATTATACCCTTTTTTCCCCAAAATAAGTCATCTCCTGATAAGCCCAATTGGGCTTTTGAGCTCATGGCAATAAGGCCAAATGCTTATTTCAGGGTTCAAAAAAATATAAGACAGGGTCTTATTTTCAGGGAAACATAGTATTTTAAATAATTTACCTACCTAAAGAAATGCAAAAAATGGTATGAAAATTACAAAACTCTATTTACAATTACTTAATTACTTGTAATAACTTAAATATTTAAACAGAACATTTAGGCATTTCATTTTTAAAATTACATGTTTTCTTAGTCTTTTATGATCTCCCTTAATCATTTTATGTCTAGTCAAAAACCAACAATTCTGTATTGTTTTCTCACCATTTTAATGGAACATTGTATGTGCCTTCCATTTTCTCTTCAAATGTGGAGCTCTGTCTCTTGATCTTTTAATACTTAAAAAAATTATATTTCTGGAAATCAGAAACTAGAAAAACCTTTCTTCTTTTCTTTTTTGGAGATCTTCTGGGTAATGACAGTGTTTTGTAGAGAAACTAAAAGGAAAACCTTTTTAAAATGGTTTCTGGAGGTATTAGTCCTAGAATGTCAGTTAATATATGGAGGTTTCCTGTATCAGCTTTCTACAATTGCCAGCTACACTGAATTATCTTTGCCAGAGTAGAGGCCAAGCAATTTGTTTATTTGAGATAAGCAGAACCAGTTACTTAAAAGCAGTCTTTTCCCCATTTGTTAATTCTTAGTGCCTAGCTTGTACCTGACATTCTTACTGTAATAGCTAGTGTGCTATTGTACAACTGAGACTAACAATCAAAATGTGCAAAGCTTGTGATTTTGCTTTTTTCTGGGGAAAAGAAAAGACTCTCTAGAAATAAATCGAATGCTACTGAGATAAGAAAGGAGAGGTCTAGTTTATTGCAACACAATTACCCTAGGAAGAGCATTAGTTTTCTTCAACCTTGCAAAAAAAAAAATCAGAACATAATCTCTGGAGAAAATTGAGTTTTCATTCTAACTAATCCAATATGATTCAGAATCTTACTTCTTCCCCAGGGAAAGGAAACCAGATTAAATTGCAATAAGTTGCTTCACAAACTTCATATTTTAGTCTGGTAATTTCCAAAATGTAAGAAAATAATTTATCTCCATATGCCTCCAAAACAATTTTTTTATAACTATAGTTGCTCAGCATCAATTGCTACCATGGTATATTACACATTTATGAATTATACAAAGCTACTGTTCTTTTTTTTTTTTAAATAAGTTTGTTGCCTACCCTTTGTTGTACCACAGTTATCACAGCAAAGCTGCCATATGTCAAAACCATAAATCAGGGTTTATACACTAGAACGTTTGGATTTTTCCATTGTGGTGAGCCAGAGAGGAAACATAGGTTGGTGAGATATGTCAAATCAACCTCTTTTTGGTGATCCAGAATTTAGTTTGAAAAATATTTAAGTCATTGAATCTGAACCTTGAATGGGATTTTATAACACTGGCACATATAAATTCAGAATGTCATTAGAAAGTTACTTACCACTTTACTTACATAATAGGACAAGATACATGTAACAAGCAAACCTGGTAGTATTTTCTAATCTTTGTAATTTTAATAAAACATTAAAACTGGAAAACCCCAAGCAATGTAAGTGATAGATATGATCAATTATGATAAAGACATATGAAACATTTTAAAGTTGGAACTAAATGTATTTTTATAATACTCTGTAATGGCCCCAACGCTCTGGGTCCCCGTTTTACCAATCCCGGGAAGATGGAAGACTGAGTCAATATATATGATTCTCTGTTAAGATGAAATACATTTTCAAAAGTGAATTCCCCTCTCCTTCACATACACTAATGGATTATCAAAGAAATCAACTCAAAGTTCTCACTTAAGGCCCAAGTGACCAGGCTCAAATTGACCTACTTTGAATACATTATGAAAAGATCCAGTTCTCTGGAAAATATTCTAATATTGAGAAATATGGAAGAAAGAAGAGAATTACCAAGAGCAAGGAGGATGGACTCAGTTACAGTGATGATGGGGACACTGTTGGAAGACCTGAAAGAACAGGTTAGGGAGATTATTATGGGGGAAAAAAATCTGTTTCTGTGATTGCTAGGAATTGAAGATAACTTGATGGCACATAATCAATAAAAATTTTATTAAGTAGAATGAGACACAGTGTACATTCCTTACTTCAGGTAGTTTGATTTGATTCTCCCTTCTTCTGGGACATTCAGAGTAATATCCCTACAGGGCAATTTTAGAAAAATAGTAAAATTTAATTTGTGTCATCAATTTTAATAAGCAAATATTTTACTAACCCAGCCAAACAATTAGATTCTGGTTGATGCAGTTTATCCATAGATCGATTTCCAGTATAAATAATGAAGACAAGGAGGCATCCAGAATTACCCTTGGTCCAGCACTTAATTTCTTTTATCTTTATCTTTTAAAGACAAGATAAAAATCCTAGTCACATAAATTCTTGGGATGAGCCAAAGTGATATGGCAATGCAGAAGAAAGCAAATGTGGAGTCCATTAGGTGAGCAGCAGCAGCTTCCACTGCTGGACATGTTGTCCATCCTTGGGTCAGGTGAAAAGAATACTCTGCAAAGGAAGGGAGATGGCTGCATCTGTGGCATGGAAGAAGTAACCATCTGAGTATTTGCCTTCTTTAATACACATTGTGTCTACATTTGCACAAGTTTACAAAATTTGGATTGCTTTATGTACATCTGCTCTATGAAAAAGAATTAACCACAGCCAATGCAATCATGCACACTTTTATGTTCAATGAAACACCTTTATGTTCTACTGTGTTTTCCCAAAAATAAGACTCCATCTTATATTTTTTTTAACCCTGAAATAAGCACTTGGCCTTATTGCCATGCACTCAAAAGCCCAATTGGGCTTATTATCAGGGGAAACAGGGTATTCAGTAACTCTCCTATTCAAGGCTGCTAATTTTTTTCATCGGCAGTATATGACACTGCCATAAGAAAAACCACAGACGTAGAAACCTTCAACTACAGACACTCATCTTGATGACAGTATAGCAGCAACTGCAACAATGGACATTGAATAATGTCTCTCTTTAAGTTAGCTATGCAGCACATCTGGAGAACTCTCTCAAGAGATGAGAGGAAACAAGCAAGTTATATTTAGAGTACAGGCCGATGTCCAAGGCAAGAAAACACTCATTAGAAAGATACTTAAATCTGCTTAACTCCTTCTTCCCTGTATTCCATAAGGCCTGTAATCAAGGACAACTGGTTCATAATTTCATCTTGTCAGTTTTAAAGGCTTAGTTGTTCCCTTGGACTTTGGATGCTAGACAACTTTCCTATGTGTATGTACTTTGCAATTCATTTACATATTGTTCTAGAATACCAAAAATTACATAATTACATAATTATATAAGGTATTATTTTATTAACACAGATGAAAGCCAAAAAGCAAAATATTTCTTTAATCCTTATGATTTCAAACCACTTGTCTTTACCATTCGCTGTTACAGAAGTTTAAAAGTTTCTTATAGGAGGGGACAGCTCCAATTTTGGATTTTAATTAATTTTTTTAGAAGGTAATAGTAAAAGATATTACTCGCTTTCATGGTTGCAAAGGAATTCCTCATCATACATAATCTATACAATACATAAGTCTTGTCCATGTATGCCTATATTTATTTGATTCTTTTTACAAACAAAATTAATATTGTCAGTTAACAATGCTTTAATTACTGTTATTGTTTAATAACTCTTATAATTCAGAATAGCTCTTATAATCCAATAAGTAAAAATTATAATCCAGAAGGTAAAAATTATATTGGATTCTGATTTGGGTAACTTGGTGGTTTTTAAGAAGAGACTGACAGCCATTTGTCTGAAATGATATAGGGACCTCCAAGGTCCCTTCCAGCCAGTAGTGGGTTCCAAATCCTGTTGCTACCGGTTCGCTTGTGGGCTCATGGGCGCTCATGGGCGTGTGCAACACTTCTGCACATGCGCAGAAGCTTTTGCACATGCGCAGAAGTGTCCTGGCAGTGGGCAGAGACTCCCGCCACTGCTATCAGTTTGCCCGATCTGGGACAAACCTGTAGCAATCCACCACTGCTTTTAGCTCTATTCCGATTGATTAATTGAACTGAAGTACAGACAAAATGTATCTGAAATCATGCAATTAAAAAATTAATCTTTCAAATCAACAACATTATATCATTGTTTATGTAGATCAAACTGGAGTACTCTGAAAAATGTGTACAAAGTAGCTAAGAGCATTCAATAGTAGCTTAAGTAGAGTCATTCTGTGATTGATCATTTACATAGCTTATCTATCTTTGGATGCCTGTAATATTACCTCACAAGACCTAAGCTTAGCTAACTAGGCATGTGAAGCACAAGAATTAAAATTTTTATATGGCATTCAATCTTCAGTAGTTCTGGACTACTGAAAAAAAAATGAAACAAAGAACTATATAATAAGCAATGTAGACAACATGAAACTAAAATGCAAAATGTATACTTAAACTGGAGGAAAGAATGGAGCATTATGGAGCTTGTTTTGAAGTTCTTTCCTGTCACAGATATGATCTTAGATAAACTTAAGCTGTTTTACTTGTCACTGGGCGGGAGAATTTTAGGTTGTTTTGGTCATCAGTATTCTTAAGAAGGGCTTAATGCCTCAATACCAAAAGTAAAAGGGGGACATAAATGTGTTTATAAGATTATATCGTGTGGGCAGAATATAAGGCTCAATGCTACATGTATCTCTTAAAGCTTTGGGTGTAGATTCCTAAGGCCCACGTTAATGTTGCTAGTGTTATAGTGTTCACTAACTACTAACTACTATACAGAAAGTTATCACACTTACTTTGATGCAATCCTTTAAAATCAGATTAATCCAAGACTCACTTTTAAGACTCTCAGTTTCAGAATTATTCCATATAATAACATCTTGCTTCTTCGCTGTTTCCTTGAGCTTCCTTCGTTTTGTCTTAAAGTCTATCTTTGTCTACCTCTACAATAGGTAGAAGTAAATCACTACAGTGACAATACATCAAAGAAAAGCAGCTGTTCTCTAGGATAGCATTGGGAGAAAATGAAGTAATTCTGGGATAAACAATATTTCTGTGGAGATAAGTAATATACATGTATATTATAGAGATTTCTTATAATGTTCTGTGAGAAGGAAATGAAATGCATTCAAGTGTGCAAGGTATATGTATGCTTAGATAGGACACACACACACACACGATCTCACAATTGGCAAAATAATATGTATAATAGTTTATCAGCATCCATAATAATTTTTCTTTTTTACCTATTGGATTTGTTATTAACATTTAACATTTGTTAATTAAGACAAAATGTTCTAAAAACTTTTCCTATGTAGTTCCAATATCTTTTAATGAAATTCCTTTATTCATCATATCCCAGGAGACCAGGCCTCTGATTTAATCTATCTACTTTGCTGTGTGTTACATGTGTTGATATAGTAAGATTGGACCACCCAGTTCTTATGCTAGGAGATTTGATGGCCCAGAAGTATAGTACAGTTTAGTTCAGCTAAGCTTAGCTGACAAACGTAACTTGATTTCAACTAGGAATCTCAACCTTATATGTTATCAACATTCTCTAAGGAAATGTTTCAAGCAAACAGAAAGGAGAATCTTCTTCATACATAGGAGAATCTGACTGGAGAATCTGTTTCCAACACTCCACAGGAAATACTCACAACTTCTTTAATATAGATTTGTTATTTATATAAAAGGTACTACAATATTTAATGCTAACAATAAAAGTACACATTTCATACTTTTTTTTGTTCACAAGCTTTCCAGGGAGAGTAAGTTCCTGCGATGAAAAATATGAAATGGAAGCTAGCTTAAAACTGCTGGATGAGCTGAATTAACTGCTTGTTAACCCAGAGAAATGTATTATATTGCTGTCCAAAAGGCATCATTTACTAGAATTATACAGGTATTTTGAAAAGAATTCTTAAATAATTTTCATAATGCAAGAGATTAGATCCACCTACAAAGTTTTATTATCTTAAATTTAGGATTGCTTGAAAAATATAACAACCTCTGGGTTACAATATGATCCCTGAAGAGAGGCAGAGATGTTATGCCTATTAATGGGTACCACTGCTAGCTAAACTACTTACTTGCATTGATGACACAGGATTTTTTCCAGTGATCTAGAGACTGATCCTCTTCTAAAAGGGGAAATAAACAAGTAACCCAAATTATTGATCAATTAGTCTTCTGGATAGTCTTGCCAAATGTGAGATCAGGATGTTTTTATATAAATTGGAAGATTGGAAAGATGCTGATATAATAAATAACCAATTACAACTTGGTTTAGAAAGGCTCAAATCATCCTTGACTGCTGCAGGTTCTATTTTATCTTGCTTGTTAATGCATAAGCATCATTATAAAATTTTTGTACATAGTACTTGTGTATTTCACTATTCCTTTTACTTATAAATAATAAGCAAGCTATGAAAAAACTATCCATGTAGAAAAGTCCCTACTATAGCAATTATATTTTAATAGAGATACAGGGGGGGAGGGAATTATAGCAATGGTCTTCTCGTATGAAGTTTCATGTCAAACATTAGTACTTCTTACTGACTTCAGAGATAATACAAGTTTTTGCTTATTGAAAAGGGGAAGTATTGTACTCTAGGGCCTCTTCATAACATTAACCAAAACATATGTACTTGAATTAATACTTGATTCGTGAAGTGTTAGAAGTTGCTAGAAATCTTATTCATTCAATCCACTTGACACTGACAGAGAAAACTGAACTTCTGTGTATGGATGTGCAAATGCAGCTGTAAGTGTGAAACTGGCTATATATGAAACATTGATACTTTCAAAAGAGTTTTCCACAAAAGCACTACAATTCTTTATGAAGATGGAAAAATAAGTACCTTACTATGTTTAACAACGAAACAATGTTACAGAAAACGATAAAAAAACCCAGAAAACTGACACATTTTGTGAAACATCATTTTAATCCCAATTTATCATCATACATTTTTACAACCTAAAATAAAGTAGGTGTGGAGGATTTAAAGAAAAGCATGGAATGCATTACTCAAATATATTTCCAGGGGCATCATCCTTGTTGAACTGATTCCAAATACAGATCAGGATCTATGTCCTTACTATTCGTCTGTACAAATACAGTGCTTGATATCATTCATTCTTAAAACTGAGAGGGGGAAACATATAGAAATTCAGGGGGGGGGGGGGGAAGGAAAGTACTAACTGAAGCCATTTTGAAAAATATGCAATATAATACAGTAAATACGTATTTTGTTGGATTTCTATACTGGCATTCCTCCAGAAGCTCAAGGCAATTGGATTGCACTCCTTCTCAATGAACTGCTTAAACTTGCCTTTGATATCAGGTAACATATAATGAACCACTCAAACCTATACATCTTTAACTCAGGCCTATCAAATCTGAAGCAAGAAGAAAAGGCCAAACAGATTGCAACTGTTTTTGTCTGTTTGGTTGTAATGCTTTGATCATCAGAAATCAGAGAATCAGCTTAATAAATACATTCAGCAGCTAGCAGATGCCCAACTAAAGATGACAAATCATTTAAAAAAAACCTAAGAAAGAGAATAACACAGTACTGCCTGAGGAACTGTCTGTTTCATCCTTTTTCAGATGGCTAATCGTTTTGAAAGACAATTGGAAACGGTAGCTTGCTTTCTGATCACTTGGTTTAGAGTATTACATTAAAATGAGGGGAATGAGAACAGAGAGAAATGAATTGCTGGAGAGCAGACAGGATGAAAATCTCAGGAAACAAATCCAAGCGAAATCAATCTAAATATACTCTGTGCATTTTAAGCAGAAAGAGAGGCATTTTTGCTGAAAATGATGATGGGCTTGATTATGTCTATAGAACGTGGAGAAAACAAATGGCACACACAGCTTATTGCCCTGCACGATACAAAAGGAATCCCACTAACCTTTCTAAGGAAAATGCCTACATGCTTTGGCAGAATTTCTAAAAGCTGATCAGGATTGAAAAACTGCCAAAGGCTTGGGTAAGGCTAGAACGCAACCCCTTCAGATCAACCAGCCTTTCTAAACAGACTCCAAAGCATTCCCATTGCCATTTCAATCCTTGCCTTGTGTGGGAAGAAGGGGGGGGGGAGAGAGACGGATAACGCGAGCTCATACTTACATTGCTTCCGATGGCTCCCGAATCAGGCTATTTGTCTGTGCCTGCTGCAGAGACTGCGACCCTCCCATCCTCAGGGCGCCCTTGTGTTGGAGTTCCCAGCAAGTGTAGCCAGCCTCTGTGTAAATCCAGCACCAAAAAGCCCAGAGAGATCGGGATGGTAAACGCTGCAAATACTGCAGTGCAGATGAAAACAGCTGCTTGCATCGGGGGCAACAATCCAGAGACTTTAACAGCAGCTTCTCTCTTCTGAACTGTTGCCAGGTTCCTTCCTCAATCTCCCCACTCGCGGGGCCCCCTCCCTTTCTTTCCCTTCACTCAAATGAAAAATTGATTTCGAATAAATAAAATGTCCTGGCTATTGTCGCTATTGTGTCAGGCTACGTAACAGCCTGGGAGAATTGAAGCTAAGTCCTGGGTAAGTGCCTTGCAAGGTCTGTTGGCTATTCCAAGTGGCTTTGGGGGAGGGAAAAAAAAGGAAAAGAAAAATTAAGACCCTCCCTTTAAGCACACATTGTCAGCTACTGTGCATCCCTAAGAATCTCCAGGCAGGATCATTACATTGTGTTGACTCAGCTGATTTGAAATGCAAATAGATTTGCATGCCACATCTTGCATGTGCTCTTTATTTTGGGGGCAAGCACCACATCTACTTTAAAGCGGAAAACAATGCAGACCAAAGTATAGGATTTTTAAAAATTCACATTGCTTTTCCCTCCCTTTTCTTCAAACAAAAGACCCCATCCCTCTCACAGAAATGGAATCTTCCACTGGAGAAGTAGGGGGAATGACACATAAGAGCTAAGATAAATAAGGCAACAGGGCACTGCTGTATATAGATATATTAGTAAACATATTTCCTTAAAGGCGACATGACAGAACAAAGCAGGATGAAGAAAAGACAGTGACAAAGACATTTGGGGGGTAAATTCAGCCAACGTACCAATTAGTGCATAGCTGGACAGTCAAGAGGCTGTGATGCTTGAAGGTATTAAGAAAATAGCTCCACTTCCTGGAGAATGAGATTCTTTGGTTATTGTTCCTATGTATAACAACATTTTTATTACAGGTCACAGATCCACCAACCACAACAAATATGAACAAACTAAACAGGTAGTCCTCAATTTACAACAACTGGAGTCAAGCTATTCAGTTATTAAGTGACATTATTATTATTATCATCATCATCATCATCATCATCATCATCATCATCATCATCATAGCATCCAAACAAGCTCTTTTGCTTTGTTTCTTAAGCAAATCACTGAAAAGAATTGTTAATTCAAATGATTGTTAAGGGGAATCACACAGTCGTTAAGCTAATCTGGTTTCCCCCATTGACTTATTGGAAACTATCTGGAAAGCTAATGGTGATCACATGGTTTTGGCTTGCTGACGCTGCTGTATATACATCTCAGTTGCCAAATGCCCAAATTTTGATCCTGTGACTATGGATAGTCATAAGTGCAAGTCAGTTGCAAGTCACTTTTTTCAGGGCCACTGTAACTTCAAATAGTAGTTAAACAAATGGGTATAATTGGATGACTATGTGTACTATGTTGTGAAACTGTCTTTGCAGTTGGGAATAGAAAATACAGCCCTATGGATTTGTCTAAAGGCCCTATGAATGCAATTGATTTTCCGATAGTTCAATGTAGCAAAAATTAGGTACACTGTGCAGCTGTTGTTCTAAAATGCAGGTCAAAGTCAGGGGATCTAGGAAAAATTCCTGAGGACCATTATTCCCAAGGTCTACGATGTGCTATCAAGACAAGTTAAGATATCTCAGTCCAAAGGAGGAGTTAGTTACACACTGTAGTTTTGCAATAGAACCATGGATATCAACTAGGGCTTTATATTCTTTGGCAAAACAGGATTCTTAACTTTTAAAAAACTTTAAAATAGAAGTTTGGCTTTCAGCTTTTTCCTCTGTTCATTCTTTAGGATGCTGCTGGGACCAAAGCATTCTTGGGAATCAAAACAGAAAAGACAGGGCAGGGCAGGGCAGAAGGAAATCAGAGCTCAGTCATCTGTTAGCCATCCAGTTCTCTCACAAACTGAAATTGGAAAGTTGTTAGAAACTTGGATCAGGGTGGTGATAGAAGGGAACTGAAAGCTCATGAGATTTTGTTATAATATATTTATAACAATAGAAGGTATTTCAAAGATTCCTAAATCATAGTAGCATTAATGTAAATAAATCTGCCAGTATTGGTTTCATAGCAGCTACACAAAAATTGTCCACTGTATGATGTTCATACATCTAGAATAGAATAGAATAGAATAGAATAGAATAGAATAGAATAGAATAGAATTCAACATCTATTCAACATCTACATGAAACTACTGAATGATTGCTGGTTCGGGGTTCATATTTTTCAATGCCAGCTGATAAAGTCATTGAAATTCTGTCCCAGGTCCTGAAAGTCTGCATGGTTTCTTTTTCTGGGTATATTTATAAAGTCTATATGGCATATGGTCTCGATATTTAAGGGGCTACCTAGCTCCTGAGAAGTGCTCAATAAGCATTTCTATATACTACTAAAACTCATGATATTTAACTGGGTGAAATGCTGCATTGTAGGAAAACAATTTTTGAATTAAGGTATCTGAAATGGGCTAATTTAAAGAATGTGTCCAAAAGGGAGATTTCTGGTGCTCCCTGCCAGATTCCCATATGGAAACTCATTGAGGAAGCTATCAGGAAGTCAGAAATTGCTCCTGATCCCACTGCTATTTTGTTGACTCTTTCTCTATTTAAGTAAGGAAACATCTGAAATGATGACCAAGCAGGGCAAAGGTTGCCTAGCATCAACTAAAAGTACATATAAAAAGAACTGCGTGTAGATATTCAGACAGAATTGTTCATCTTCCTATGGTTTAAGGCCGTGATGGCAACCCTGTGGCACATGGAGTCATATCTGTGGGCACGTGAGCATTGCCCTAGCTCAGCTCCAGTGCACATGTGCGTGCCAGCCAGCTGACTTCTGGCCTCCAGAGGGCCTCGGGGGGGGGGTGCGGAAGGCCGTTTTCGCCCTACCCAAGCTCCAAGAAAGCCTCTGGAGCCTGGGCAGGGCAAAAAACTGGCCTTCTGGGCCCACCAGAAGTCAGGAAATGGGTCATTTCCAGCCTCCGGGGGTGGGGAAAGAAGCTGTCTTCACCCTCCCCAGGCTCCAAGAAAGTCTCTGGAGCCTGGGCAGGGCAAAAAACTGGCCTTCTGGGCCTACCAGAAGTCAGGAAATGGGTCATTTCCAGCCTCCGGAGAGCCTCCGGGGGGGGGGGAGTCTGTCTTTACCCTCCCCAGGCTCCTAGAAAGCCTCTGGAGCTCAAGAAAGCAAAAAACAGGTCTACCGTGCCATAGTGTGCCAAAAGTGGGGTGAGCACAGGGGGTCGCGCGCGCATGACGGCCCTGCGCTCCCCCCACTTTTGGCACACAATGGCAAAAGCGTTCGCCATCACTGGTTTAAGGCAATGGGCCATTGTCACAAAGCAAATATACCCATAAAAGAAATTTTGTTTAAACAGTATGGGTTAGCAACTGAAATATTGAAATCAATAAAGCACTGTTTCAGGAAAGACTTTGTTCAATCTTGAGTTACGTTTCTTATTTCCTGGAAGACAAATGTAATATTCTCTTCGGTATGATCAAATATGTTAACAAAATAGGTACATATATCAGACTGCATTAATGGTCTCCTAAGGACCTAATATAAATCCATAAAATTGCTAAGAAAATTGACGATGTCTTGTCAAAGTCCTGTTAGAGTGTGCGACTGACCATCTATTTCTGTTTCACCAAACACCAATTTGTGGAAAATCAACTAAATCGTAAGTGCAAAAGGGACACCAAATGTCAACTCAGATTTTATCACGTTTGTTGAGAAACTAATCATAAAACATTACCAGTTACTTCAAACCACAGATAATTCAGCAGATTCAATATAGTCAATTTCAAATATTCACCTTTATACATGACGTCACGATACTAAAAGGTATGGTGTATAAAATATTCCTTTTTCATCTCTGTTATATATGCTCACAATGTGTAGATTTAGTTCAGAAACTAGACAAATTGGGCATTGTTCAGATACAAGGAATAACAAGGAAATCCAATTCTCATCTACTTTGATGTTCAATAATGTTTTGCATTTAAAATCTAGTTGCTTGTTCTATTTATATCTTTAAAAAAAACTCTGGGTTATAAACATAAAAGGCATCTCTTTATAAAGTCACTACCAGATCTTACCAGTTCTTTGATCCACTATGTGCAAGTAAACTACAGCTCTCATTTTCTATATTCACATTTAACTGATATTCACATTTAACTATATTCACATTTAGCTGAAACTTGATTTTGAGCCTCTCTACGTGGGGCTGCCCTTGAGGTGCACACGGAGGCTTCAGCTAGTCCAGAATGCGGCCGCGCGGGTAATTATGGGAGTACCGCGTTACTCCCACGTAACACCACTCCTGCGCGAGCTGCACTGGCTCCCGGTTGTC
>JANHFM010001499.1:105123-119085 GCA_032468115.1 Grayia smithii | reverse complement strand
AGCAGAGAGATGGGAGGGCCCCCCGTCTCTCACCCCACTTCGGGAGACCCCTGTGAAAGGGTCGTTCGACCCCCAAAGGGGTCCCGACCCACAGGTTGAGAACCACTGTTCTAGAGGCAATGCAGTCTAGAAATACAATAGCAAGCTGCCTTGCCTGCCATAAACCCACTGTAAAAAAGGACTCTTAAGTTCTGCTATTCACTGATGACCTTTGGGTTTTTTGGGTGGGGTGGGGTTGCTTGTATAAAGTTGCTTGCTTTACATTTTAATGTAAACTGACAGTTTGCATTTGCCCAAATGAAAGTGTGAACAATCACATAATTATTTTTTTGGTTTACAAATTTTTCAATGCCTTAGGGCAGGGGTGTCAAACTCGATTTCATTGACGGCCACATTAGGGTTGTATTTGACCTCGGGGAGGGCAGGGGGGGCATGGCCAGCACAATGTCACTTGTGTCGGGAGTGCCTTTGGTGGCCCGAGCACTCGGCCAGCAAAAACAGGCTCCCAAGCTCCGTTTCCGGTTGTGATAGTCTCATGCAACCCTCTGCCAGGGAAAACAGAGCCCGGATGGGCCGCACGCAGCTCTCCTAAGCTCCATTTTCACCGGCAGATGCACCGCAGGCCGGTCCACTGTTTCCAGGGCAGCCCTACAGGCCAGAACTAAGCATCCTGTGGGCTGGATCCAGTCCCTGGGCCTTGAGTTTGACACTCCTGCCTTAGGGGATATTTGAAATCTTAATCCCCGTTCTAGACATCCTGGAAATACTGAATATGCAATTCAGAGCATATAAAATTGCATTCAGCATGTATGCATTAAGAAAACTTAAGAAAGTTTGTTTTTGAAAAAAACCCTGAGCATTGATGTGTAAATGGGATGAAATAAGCATTACCTTGAAAAATATATGCTACAAAAAAAATGCTACAAAATTAATCCATCCTAACTTTCCAGAATAAACTACTTTCTGCTTTATTCACTTTATTTATTTATTTATAGTGTTTTTTTACTTTGAAATAAAATTCTTCAGTTGTTATGAAGCAAACTCCTATGTAAATAAATAAAACATCTTCAGAAGATTTAAACAAATAGTATTGGCCTTGTTGCGTTTACTGACTTCCTGAAGAATTTACGGAATATTTACACACATTATAAGTGAGTTTCTCATAATTCTCAGAAAATGTCATGTCTGCAATCATAATTTTTAATATAGGTTTTATTGAAGGTTTTACAAAGAACATAAAAACTAACACAAACCAATGAAGAATAAAAGAAGCAAAGAAGAAAGGGGGGAGGGGGGAATCCAGAAAGAAAGAGTAAAAAGAAAGCTTCCTATTTCCTTTGCAGCAAATATAAGCACTTACAAATTTACTTCTATTTCTATGATTATTTTTTAAAAAAACTTTCTATTATTCAGTGATTGTTGTTTTTTCCTAATAATTAAAACCAGAAATAATAAATGCATTTTTCTGTCTCATGAAAACATTTTATAAGGGTTACTGTCTATAATTTTTATTTAGAAAATTTAAATAGCTACTGCATGCCTTGGGATTCCTATATTTAATAAAGATAAGAGTATTTTCTTTGCCTTGCCGAGATGATGATTTCAACCTGCTACTTTTGGATGCTTATCAGAGGTAGTATTCACTTACCTTCGCTACCAGTTCGCAAATGTGAGCACACACGCCACTTCTGCGTATGCGCAGAGCCTTCTGTGCATGCGCAGGGGGTAAAAAAATGGGACGTGATTATGTCCAGGAGGTAGTTGGAGCCTCCCACAGCCACTGCTACCAGTTCGCCTGAACCGATATAACCAGCTGAATACCAACACTGATGCTTCTGTACCAGAAATGTTTCTGGCATAATCGCTGAAATAGCTGGGAATTGTGTAATACACTGTATCTATTATATGGAAAAAGGAAAAATCATTCTTTCCTACAATCTACAGACATTCTGACTTGAAAGAAAACAGCAGCCTTATGTTATACAGATTAACTTTGTTTTCATCTTTAAAAAAAGGTATTTTTTAAAAAAAGGAACAGAAATTATGGGACAATCCTCTGTCTTTCACTGCCAGCTGCTCTCCATGATCTCTGCAAGTATAATAGAAGGATCCAAGCATCTTTTCATTATTGTAAATATTTAGCATTTGGTAATGACAACGTAAGAACCAGTGAATTCTCGCTTGGATCTTGAAGACTGAAGCTCAGGTCTCATTTTTTGGGGACTTAGAGGAATCATGACACCACCTGCTTCAGGATCAGTCTTCTATTTGCAGAACCATAACTCTGATTAGAGTTGTCGGAATGTTTGGCAAGGGGATTTATTATTTTAAATCCCCCATTCCAGACATTAAAATAGACCGGGATACTGTGGAAAAAGCCAAGTTGTAGAGTATTATTGAAGCAGGTTTCTCTTCAAAACAACCAACCTCTGTAATACTATACACATACATGTGTATTTTTCTATACACACATCTTGAAAGAGGATAGGAATGTCCATGTTTCATAAACTTTCATTCACTCACTTCACCTCTAAGCTACGAATCTCCAAGGCTTCCAACAGCAAGATGTGTCTCCCCATCGCCCATTAGTATCCACTGTGGTCCTATGGAATATATAATACATCAATACATAGGAAATGCATTTTCTCAGGAACACTAATATCTACTGTAGAAAATATTATTGTTATCTTATATCTTTACTGTTGCTATAAGATAGGCTGGAAATCAAAGGCTAGGACTATCATTTTCACAGTGCCTGGCATAATTCCTATTTAATGCCTTGCTCTGTCTATCCCGCCATGCCAGAGAGGATTCAGGCCACAAACAGTGGAGTCCCAATTGATTTTAGGCATGCAAAAATCCAAAAGAGATGATAATTCTATTCTTAGTACTTCGGTAGTTACACCCAAATAAGCATAGGTTAACACCAGACAAACGATCAAGCAGAAAGCAATACCCTAATCAAGAATTAGCAAAGAGAAGAACATACCACATCAACAATGGCTGACTTAGCTATTTTATATTAATAGGGGGCAATCCACACACTCATTAGCAATGACAATGTTATCTAGTCAGGTAATGAAATGTCTGCAAGCAAATAACCAAACTCAGAAAGGACTCCACAATTCTACTTTTGAAGTTGTTGTACATATACGGGCAAATGCTTGTGTGTGTTCGTGTAAAAATCTAGCAACACTAGTCATTATGTTGATCTTTAAAACAGAAAGTATTGGCTCTAACACATTGGTTCTCAACCTGTGCGTCGGGACCCCTTTGGGGGTCGAATGCCCCATTCACAGGGGTCGCCTAAACCATCGGAAAAGATATATTTCCGATGGTCTTAGGAACCGAGACACCACTCATCTATCCATCTCCAGGCGAGTCTAACAGGTCCTATTTCCAAGTAGGCACCATAGACTCTGATTTTCGTTAGATGTGGGCCATTGTGCTTGTGAGAAAGATTGAGGAAACACCTGCCTTTCAGGTGTTTACATTACAATTCATAATAGTAGAAAATTACAGTTACGAAGTAGCAACGAAAATAATTTTATGGTTGGGGGTCACCACAACATGAGGAACTATATTAAAGGGTCGCAGCATTAGGAAGGTTGAGAAACACTGGTGTAGGGTTTCCTACCTAAGCAGAGGCTTGTACTTGAAGACCTCCAGGGTTCCTTCCAACTATTCTATTCCATTCCTATTCCATTCTAAAAGCATCCTGATATGAAGTTAATTTCTGTTACTTTGAAGTTCGTCCCATACATTTGGAGATAAATGCAATTTAGTTTACATGGTTATTCTTGATAAAATAACAGAAGAAGCATGGGAAATCCTTACTTTCCTGACCCACGCCCTACTTTTGGGCATGCAGAAAAGATGCTGTGATAAATAGCATTAATGCTAATGGATTCTAGTTGCTGATGCTTGGCCATTTGCCAAGAGTCCTATCTTCTACTGTCCTCAGAACAGCACTTGAAGAAGCTCAGTTGTTATTTTCAGGAAGTGCTTTCCAACAGTGCTTTCAGAAGTCACTGCTAAAATTGATAGTAATATGGAATCCCAAGAAGACAAAGTTTCTCATTCTGGAAATACTTCCTGTTAGAGAAATGTTGATCTATTTAAGTAAAGATGCTCTTGAATTGTCTACAACTCCTAGTTAATTCATAAACACATTTCTGCAATTTGCTTTAATGTTCAGAAAGTGGTTGTCATTGGCTTCTTCCAAGTTTCTTGACTTCCTACTCTAGTCTCCAGCCTTAGTGTTCCTTGGTGATCACCTATCCAAGAAATAATTAACCTTCCAAGCTCAGACAATGTTCACCAGGGGCCGCTACTGCAATTACTTTTTCCCCAATGTATGACACATTCAGAAATATTAGGCATGGCACTCCTAACAGAATTTGTGTAAGAGTAGATATATATAGAAATAACTATTACACAAGCAATGCAATACTCCATTATCAATGAAGAAACAAGGTAAGAGGAGGAGAAAAAGATTCAGGCAATTTTTATTGAGATAATGATTTTAAAATGAAATCAGTGCACTGCTCTTTTAATCTTAATAAATCTTGCTAAAAATTTATTTATTTATTTATTTATTTATATGCCATATAAATAAAAAGTTGGTTTATCCTTCCTGGTTTCCCCCCCCCAAAGAATTCAGCTTTAGATTCAGACATATGTTCAATGTCACACTCCCTTGGAAAAGGACTCTTTCAAAAGATTTTCATTTGTTCTCTATTAGAAATTCAGAATATTACAATTTACAAAAAGAGGGCTTTTTGAATGGCTGGAAAAATATATTAAGAGAGCCTCTTCAAGACCAGGAAGAAGTACTTCATTTTGTTTTAGCCCAGGATTTGGGCATTTAACATGCAGAATTTCCCTTGCCTTTCCTACTGTGTCTAAATGATATGTTATTACTAGGATTGGGAAATGGTATATACCTTTTAGAAACAGAATAGTTTACATCTTCACTGGATAGATAGAAGGAGAGCACCTAATGAGTAGACATTTAGCAAAACATGACTTTTTTTTTCAAACTAATACATATTCAGTACATATCAGAATTGCAGGTCAGCTTTTATGGATAAGCAGTAAAACACAACCATAAAAAAGACTGATAATGTAAGTGGAAGAAGGTTGGAATTTATTATTAAAGCAGCTATAAATCAAAAATTGCTGGAGCGTTTTTGGAAAGCTTTGGTGTAGAATCAGAGAACACAGTAAGGAAAAGACAATGTAAGAAACAGTTGGAAAATGTGCTATATAAATAGGGCAATTTTAACTAGTGTTACAGAACACCTTCTAGATAATTCTTTACCACTGGGAGGAAAAAAAACCAAAGTAATGTGACTGTACTTAAACGAACTTAAACAATGAACTTAAACAACTTAAACAATGACATAAGGATGATGAAAGTAAAAATGAGATCATTATTCCAGGAACAACATTTGCTAATATGTCCAAATATCCCCCCCCCTCCAAAAAAAATATTCTTCCTTGTTTTTTACAGTCAGAAGATTCTGTTGTTTTTCATGTTAGAAATGACCCTTTCCTATGCAAATAGTATAGGAAAAGTTCAGTGAATGCATGTCTTTTATCTTGAGTTAACTACAAGTGAAAATTCAGTTTATTTGATCTGATAACTTGTTCAAAGCTGTGGCAACTATTGATTAGTATTTCCAAATGAATATCCTGCATTTCATTATATTCATTTGCAGAATGAAACTAGTGGTTCTTAAGTTACTAACTTTTTAAAAAATTGTTTCTAGTAATTTTAAGGGGTCAGGAAAGCATTACATAACCACTCAGAGGTACCAGCTGGTAACAATGCTTTTAAAATATCCATCTGAAAATACAGAATTGCTCAGGCTAATGAATGATGAATTAGTATAAGTAGAGAATTGACCCACCCCAGGTTTCCTCCTCTTCCAGCACTCGCCTGGGAGTTCTTAGTTCCACAAATCTATTGTCAGGATAAGCATTACATCTGGGCAAAACTGCTTTCACTAAAACATAATGCTGACTAAAATGGTAAGTGCATATGACTGCAACTTTATTGACTGTTTATTATAACGTAAAAATCTGTTAAGAGTCCTAAAAACCATCAAGTTTGTATTCAATGAATGAAAAATGTTCCTATTGCTTACTTGGCTCTATTCTTCTCTCTCACAGTTACATAGAAAAGACAATTCTTAATAGCCAATTCTTAATTGCTTTTGTCAAGATTTAGCACAGTCAACAGAGAAACTACTGATTTTTTTATGTGTCTGAAAGCCATAGTCCCCATCCAACACGGAAACATGATATGAGATTATGGCCCTAGGGATCTATGAGCAGATGGTGCACATATACAATATGACAATATATTTCTGTGCTGCGATTTTGCTACTACACTGAAAAGCATTATGTGTGGTAGTCTCTTACCAGGCTGTTAAGATACAAAATCAAGGATCTAATCTATTAGAAGTATTTCAAGCATTTTCCAGGATTAAATTACTTGTATGACAGTTTACCAAATATAATAGCAGCACTGTTCTCTAAATATTATTGTCTTTCCTACAAATCACTCAATTATGAGCTATGCTGAAACTTGAGTGACACAATAAGTCTTTAAAATACTGCTTCAGAAGCATTTCACTTATTTCAAATCTAAAGCAATTCCCTAAGAGATTTCCCTTAGTTTTGCCTAAATCTTCTACTTCAGGTTTTAAAAAGAACAAAAATCCACAAACCAGAATTTTTCTACGGCTACCCAAATTGTTTCTCTCACACACTCAGAAATAAAAAGTGTCATTCTATATAGCTCTTCATCTTTTCAAGAAATACTGGATAAAATAGGTGTGTCTCTTACTGGTAATCTCCAAAATTTTAATATTTTGTTTTGTTAAAAAGGTAGTATGTCATTTAACAGTTTTCTAGGAAAGAAGAACTAAGGAAGCAAACTACTTTACAAGGATTACCAAATATTTCTTTAAAGCTCCTTGAAGTTCATAAAACCACAGAATTGTTTTTCCTCTCCATTCAAATGTGTCTTATTTTCAGAGACTGCCCGAAAAAGCCCCTGCAGTTTTATTGAGAAAATTTTTCAGTAGTGTTTGCCATTGCCTCCTTCCTAGGACAACTGGCCTACAGTTCTAATGTAGGATTAGAACTCACAGCCTCCCAGTTTAGACCCTGATGACCCTAACCCTAACCCTAACCACTACCCCAAATTGGCTTTCTCAGAAATTTCTTTTTAAAAAAATACAAATCTTTCTCCTAACATTTATTCTGGAGAATGTTCAAAATTTTCCTAGGGAGTAAAGTATCACTTCTACAAAACAATAAAGGATCAGACACTGAAAAGATACAAAAAGATAATCTGGGGGTGATCAATTAGAATCAAACAACCCTAAAATATGATAAAAATAAAATATGATAATTCAAAAACGCAGCTGCCCACAATGACAAACAAGAAGGGGACATCTATAAAATGCAAGAACACAACATAATTGATAGGTCTGAATCTGTGTTAATTTGACAAATTCTGTTTCCCTCAGGATGGTCCATAGCAATTCGGGACATGCTAGAAATACCATGCTAAGACAACTCTATGACAGCTGCCTTAACTTTGTGTCACTTAAAGAAAGACATTGAACAAATTAGCACATTCAATATGTCCTTGTTCACACAGGTCTTAAAACTACAGTTAATATCTTATCCTACCTTGCTGTCAGCTCAGTAGCATCAAGAGTAGCAGCATCACAGAGGATTGTGGTCAGTGGTTTTTTGAAAGAATCCACATCAGGCTCCAATTTAACGGAAACATCAGGAACAGAAGAACTGGGCAGAAACAAATGGAAATATATTAGAATATATTTTCTAAAAAAAGGTGTTTTTAGAATATCGTATCAAAAGACGACAAACATTGCTGTCAAGGAGTAGCACTAATAATTACTTGAGCATGATCAATAATTATTTTTTTTCAATATGTTTTTTATCGTTAGCTTTCTGTATCCTTCTCCAAAAGCTCTTCTATCTGGTCGCCAGAGGTGATTTCACAACAAGATGTATCTCTTTTGTAGAAGGATTTTCATAAATTTCAAAGCCATCTTTCAGATTCAAAAGACAACTTGAAAATTTAGATTCCATTATGTCTTTTCATATTGGAAAATCCCATTAAATTTGGCTGACAATGTAATTCTAAAAATATTAATGCAGTGCTTAAGTTCGTCTTTGTAAAAGTATGACTGGAATGAAGAAATAAGAAAGTTTTCTAAATGGACCAGGCTAAGCATATCTATAAATATAATTGAAAAGAGAGAAGAATCCTAAATAAATTAATAAACCCAGAATAAAGATTTAATTTTAGCTTTCTTGAAATGCCATACACTGGAGGGATGACACATAACACTGCTTGATCAAGCCAATGTCAACGTAATCACAGAAATCCAGGTTACAAGAAAGTATATGTTGAAATAGACCATGCAAACATAATTTTATTAAGAATTGTTTACAACTATGCTTTGTTGTACCAACCATAAAGGCCTAATTATATTAAAAACCTAGTTTACATTTAACAGTTAACAACTAGTGAAAATTACAATCACATCATGATCTATTATGTCACATAGTTCACACTTGAATGCTAAGCTCAGTTAATAAAAAATAGATAACACTGCATCGCCCATTTCAAGGTGACCAATAATCAGGGTGGATTTGATTTAAATCAAGTCTATTTAAATCATAATTTAAATCAAGTCCATTTAATTTAAAATTAAATTTAGTGATTTAAATCACTAGTAAAAAGGCTTGATTTAAATCAACTCAGTTTACATCATAATTTTTAAAGAGCAACTGTCATCTCTGTCCTGCAGCGGCTCCTCCTCTGACCTGCTGTTGACTGACTGACAGTCCTAATATTGCAGAATATACAACTTCATGCTACATAACTAAGCTCCATTTCATGCTGAATAAACTAAATTATTAATGTACTTTAAATAGAAAACTCTTTAGATAGATTTTTACTCCAAAAGCATTTTATTAAAATAAATTTAATAAAAATAAAAAAAATCTGATTTAAATCAAAAAAATCTGACTTTTTAATTAAAAAAAAAATCATTGATTTTTATCCAGCCTGCCAATAATGTATCTCAGATTGAAGTGATCGTAGTCCAAAACATACAAAACATCTTAATAATCTATCTTTAAAAATTAAAATCTGACAGTAAGTATTTTAAAATACTTGCATACAAAATGTTTAAAAATTAGAAGTATCTTGGAATCGCATTCTACTTTTCCACCAAAGAGGTTATACATATATTTCTTCACAAATGACCTCATTTGCTGTCTGGAAGTAGTCTGGTTAGTTTAAGTTAAGAGTTTTCTAAAAACAGAATCTAACTTTTCTTATTTTTCTGCTCAATAGAAACATTGGGAAGTCTATCAATGCTTTTTAACACAGTTGACATTTTCTGACTCAATATATTCTAAATTGATTTGATAGACTGAAATTGGGCAGCCAATACATTTAAGTAAATAATAATGGCACCATGGGGGACTCATGTGGTTAGGATGCTGATTCAAAAGACCATTGGTTCAGCTGTTCAAAAACTCAAGAACGTGAGCCTCATGACAAAATGTTCCAGTTCCTGCCCACCTAGCAGTTTGAAAGCATGAAAAATGCAGGTAGATAAATAGGTACCACATTGGTGGAAAAATACCAGGAGCATGAAAGGATACTACTCGGGTGTCCCCTGAGCAGTGGTGATGTCACTGGCTAATCCTTTCAATTTCAAATTCAACCAAGGTGCTTCTGACACAAACGTAGTAGTAACAAATAATAATAAACTCATCTAATTTGATTTCAGTTAAATACTTCAGTGAAACAAATATATATTATTTATTTATATTTAAATATAAATAAATATATATTTAAAACAAACTTGACAAACAGATTAGTATTTGCTCACAGAGAGACAGAATGTACTACACAAATAGAATTTTTGGAGAAAAAAATTATAAAGCAATACTTGATCAATGGCAATCTATGAGCACATGAATACCAAGGAAGAGTTGGTACAAAATGTCTTTCCAATTATGCTTAAGACTCATGAGACTGAAGTAATCAGTAAAAATGTCTCAATTTAATAACTAGCTACTTAATGAAGTTGAAACCTCTAAATCACTGGTGGCATAATCATATCTGAGTCAATGTGGAATGATAACATACACAAAGCAATCTGAGGTAACTTTAAGCTTTTGAGGATATAATGAGACATAAGCTAAATACCCGTAAGTCTTCTAAATGCTATGGATTGAAGTTTAAATTTACAATATATTCACAAGATTATAATAGAAACACAAATATGCAAATATGCTTGCTACACACAACACTCTTCCACATCTGCCATAGTAACCACAAGTCAATTTTTTTCTCCTCATACCATATTGACTTAAAATAATTATTAACATAAGATGGCTCATTCCACATTTCCTGCTGTTGAAGTCAGGCAATATATTTCAGCATTGCTGAAACTACTCATTATTTGGTAGTTAAACAGATTTTAAAGTATGCTGCTTCTCTCAGTTCATAGTGTAAAGAACATTACAGGATCTACAGCAGTGGTTCTCAACCTTCTCTAATGCCGCGACCCTTTAATACCGTTCCTCATGTTGTGGTGACCCCCCCAACCATAAAATTATTTTCGTTGCTATTTCATAACTGTAATTTTGCTACTCTACATGTGTGACTGGTCCGCAAAAGTACATTATGGCACCAACCCCATCACATACACCTGTATTTGTATGGGGTGTATGTGATGGGGTTGGCGCGATGATGTCATCACACCGGGTAGTCGTATGTGGGTGGATCTGCATGTGGGCGGACCCGCCTGCAGATGGATAGAGGAGCAGTATCTTGGTTCCTAAGACCATTGGAAATATGTGTTTTCCAGTGGTCTTAGGTGACCCCTGTGAAAGGGTTGTTCAACCCCCAAAGGGGTCCCGACCCACAGGTTGAGAACCACTGATGTAGGTAATGGGGATGGCTGAATTCTATTTGGAAGTGGGAAGAGATCATTTTTACTTTGGGGTTTTTTTGTTTACTTCACTATTTCACTCTTATTTTCAAAACTTCATGTGAAACCATAACAACACAATGCTTCTCTTCCTCCGTCCTTGTTTTTTTTTCATGTACACTGATTACATGACTAGACAATGTTGTGTAATATTATGATTGTTGGATATGAAGATGGAAAATGGTGGTAAACCCTTTCCCCATCTTCTTTCTTGACAGATTTTCATTTACTTCCTTCCAAAATAACAGATGAAAGTCTACTCTTTGAATGGATTAATAATGCTATGAATGACAAGACCCCAATTTATCCTGGAGTTAGTTATTATAGTGCACTATTATAGTGGATTACATTAACAACTGCAAATTCATGTAGCCATTTGCCTAACAGGCATAAACTCAGCTTGGTCATCAGGGATGCCTTTGTAATATAACTGCTAATTATTTTTTTTTATAAAGATTGCTCTAAGAAGTTTGATATCCTGATTCAAAAAATCTATTGAGGCAGTAGAATCTAAGAGAACAATTTAAGAACCATATCTCTGAAGCTTATTTCCTATTACAAGGCCACAAAGTAAGCTTTTCAGTTTGAGGGTGGGTATATTCTTAAATGTTTATAAAATTTATCAGAGAAAACATTCAATCCAGGCTATTGCTTTCATTTCAGTTCTCTGTCCATCCTTTCACTTCATCTGTAATAATAGCTATTCCCACTCACATGGAAAGTGCAAGGTTGAATGTTTAGAACTATAAAACAGGAATATGAAATATGAAACATTATGCTAATAGCTTTATGACATATTTCTAGTTGTTACCCTACCATTTTAATTGTACCTCTGCTCTTTCTAGATTTATAAATCCACTATGAATTGGCATGGAAATAGGATCTTTTATTATTCATAAGAGTACTGGATTGGGATATACAAAGAATGATTGAATAGCTTCTATATCAAGGCTATTTTTCTTCCGAAGAGAGGAATAGATTACCATATTGTCTACTCTATTCTGTAAGCATACTCTTTGCTTTAGCACATTTTGTCTGGGTTCATTTTGGTTCAATCATAGTGATTCGTGTGTGCGTGTGCACTATGAATTGTGTGTACACTGTGTGTGGACTGTGTGTGCATTGTGTAGAAGAATAAATAAAAACAACAAACACAAAATTTAATCTTCCACTTTCCTCAGTAAACCTGGTTATTTGCCTTCAAATTAAGATCACGGAGTGTCAAGATACGATTTCTGTACATTCATAAATCCTTCCATGCATTGATTAGAATGAAATTCAACACTTTCTATAGCATGAAAACATAAACCCAAAGACTGTGACTTTCACAGTTAAATGCATTGCAATTGGCTTTCCAATTTCTGAGCTAACATATTAGGTATATAGTTTCTGAAGTGAGTATGCAGGTTTGTGTCAGTTTGACCCTTATATTGAATGTGACAATTTGAACAGTTGCCATTCAGAAAAGTAAATGCATTTGAGATCTGCAAATGATGTTTTGTCAGAAGTAATAAGTTCTGCCATTCACTGTACTCTTGAAGGAGCAGTTTTCTTTAAGATAGATAGATATATTATGCAACGATTTGTGTTGTGATGTAATTCTGGATCCATGATAGATGGTGTCAAGTATGTCAAGATCCTACAAACTGCTGGTTTGGTGATAGCTTCTACTAGTCATTCTGAGTAGTTGTAGGTACTTTTTCCCCAGCTGATAGTTAGATATATAAAGAGATTTCAGATTGCTACTACTTCATAACAATAACAGTATTTAGTGAAAAATACATTTGCCTTTATCAAAATTGTAACTTAGATGAAAGGGATTTGAGTCAGTTACCTCACAAACCATTGAGTCCATTCTAGACTGTCCACTCTTTATATAAAAACAACTCATAGGCTGCTTGATTTACAATAACCCCAGCTCTCCAAATAATAAGGATAAAGTAAAATATTAAAAATCAAGAACATAAAAGAACAAAGCCTTTGTGTGATACCATTTGGGCATTAGAATCTTTAAAGAATCCCAAATACATCTTTGAAAAGCCAAGCTTTCATAGTTCTTTGAAAATATAATAGCAGTCCTAGTATCAGGGGAGTCAGCTGTCAGAAGAAGGTTCAGCATGTCATCCCTGTTAAATGGCAAACCTCATATTTGAGACCCTTCATAAACCTTCCCTACTAGATCTCACTGGATAGACAGATTCAACTCAGCAGAAATAGCCTTGGAGATATTTTTACCCTTTGCCGTGTAAATGGAAATCTTAATGGGATGTATGAGCGTACACATGACAGCCTATTTCATCGGTCCTTTGAAAATGAGATTTGTTAATGTTTAGTCAGTATAGGATTCAGCCTATTTCAATATTTGCTTTTTGTTGTGTATGCTGAATATTTACATTTACCAAGCTATGTGGAAGGAAAAAGTATCAGGATCCTCAAAGCTTTTTATTTAAAACTCATATTCCCAATGAACTGTCATTCAAAATTCTTCTTAGTTTTTATGGCTTTAATATATTGTTTCAGTGTGGCATTTTTTCTTTGTGGAAAAATATTTGTTTGGCTAATGACGTTGAATAGATCTAATCTCCTACCTCACCCAAAACTCAATCCTTGAGAGCAGTTCACAAAATCTTTCAAGTTGTTTAGAGAATACTAGCATTCTCTAAAACGTAATTTTAAGAAACATTGCAATCAGTGGTGGGTTTCAAAAAAATTTTACTACCGGTTTTGTGGGTGTGGCTTGATGGGTGTGGCATGGCTTGGTGGGCATGGCAGGGGAAGATACTGTAAAATCTCCATTCCCTCCCCACTCCAGGGGAAGGTTAATGCAAAATCCCCATTTCCTCCCAATCAGCTGGGACTCAGGAGGCAGAGAATAGATGGGGGCGGGGCCAGTCAGAGG
>JANHFM010001499.1:71903-89905 GCA_032468115.1 Grayia smithii | reverse complement strand
CGATCACTTATCCACTGCCCAGAGAGAAATATGAGGTCGAGCGTGTGTCCACAGTTGTGAGTTGGGTCCTGTACAATTTGAGTTAGGTCCATGGCTGTCATGGAGGCCATGAATTCCCAAACCAGCTCCGACGTCTCACCCGCTGATGGCAGGTTGAAGTCTCCCACAACCAACTACCCGCCAACTCGGGTAAGACATCGAGCAGTGCGGGGCGGGCTGAAGAAATGGAGCTGGTGTACCAGCTGTATACCAATAGTGTACAGGATTGGTATAAACAAGAATAACAATGTCTGTTCACTCTTTTTCTGACCCACCTTTATTTCTTTCTCATGATCTTTATCTCTTTGTTCCTTTTTAAACCGCCATCTTAAAATAAATTAAAACTGCTCTTACATTAATCAGTTTTAAGACAGCATCTATAATGGAAACCTATAAAGGTTAGTTACAAAGAACATCATTCGAACTATAAATAAAATTCTAATGTATTTTTGTTTGTTTGTTTTATGCATGAATAAAAAAGAGACTTTTTTACTGGAACTCTTGTAGATATAAAACAATGAAAGGCATAAAAACAGAATTGTCCATTTCTGAACTCCACCATATGAATCTGTGGGGAGGAATTGGCCTCAACTGTATGGAAATTTCAAAGGCAAAATTTTCAGCATGCTGCATGTTAATGAATTATTAATCTTTGTTTTCAAACAACTAAAGAAACTTCTATCTTTCCACAAGGAACTCATTATATTATGCACATAAATATACACGGAATAAAATAGAAGTGATACTTTGTGTCAGAATGGAATCTGTTTCTAATATGAGTCATGTTAAATCATTTCATGTGACTAAAGTAGCTCCAGAAGTAACTGATAAATATAATGTGTACTTTATAAATTGCCAGAGTTCCCAATCTGTGACAAAGTTCATATTTCTGAACCTCAATCAAGGTAAAAGCTGCTTTCTTTACACCCTGAATATATAATACTTGAATTTTTCTTTAGGACATATAACACAATGCATTTCCAAACCTAATAGCCGCCTGGAGTCCTTTGGAAGTTGGGCGGCATATAAATTGAATAAATAAATAAATAAATAAACAAACAACAAACAAACAAACAAACAAACAAACAAACAAACAATAAGCCTATTGTATAGTTCAAATATTTTCCATTTCATTGCCCTGAAGTTGCAAATTTGCATTGCTTCCCTTTGGGGCTTTGTAATAAAGTTGCTTTTCAGCTACACTTCAGCAGATCCTAAGTATAAGAATCATTAATATCTGTGTTGTGATAGTTATATAAATAAAAAAGAAGTCAACTAAACTTGTGGTTATTTATTTTGTGTTCAGGGATGTCCTGCATTTGCCTATGTTACCTTCCAATTTATCCAAAACGTTTAGGAGTGGATCATACTCATGTTATCTTATTCATCTACCCCCCCTATAAAATATGGTATACAAACCAGAATAATTTGTTTATTTAGCCAATTTAGCCATATGGATTAGATCTGAAACTAAAAATGAAGTCTGAGGTTTGCCATCTTTTGTTTAGAACAGCCTTAATCAGTTAACAATCTTCCACAGTGGAATATGTTAAACCAATTCAATTTTCTATGAATTCAAACTGTTGTACAACAGTTATACTATTGTCTGGTTTATCTAATCGTTGGATAATCTTGTTGTGTATTTTGTCATAGAAAAACAGCAAACAAATTTCTTAGTCTACATGTAGACAATAGTGATTATACTCCAGAAACAAGAGTTAATTTGATTATTTTGAAAAAAAAAATCAGAAACCAATTGAGTCATTGTGGTCATTTAGTAAATTGTTCATTTTATAAGAATCAAAACTTAAATTTGAAATTTATGCCCTGTTACTAAATATACTGATTAACTCACAAACAGTTATAACTCGTCTACTTTTCTAGGATAGCCTAAAAACCATAATTTGCTTATCATCATTATTACAAAATGTCAGATGGTGATAATTATTACAAAACTTGTAATAATTGCAAAACTTGTAACGATTTTTTTTTTGGGTGGGCAAGTCAATTTCATTTCATTTTGTTTCTACTTTGTTTTTTTTTAAGGGATTATACATATTTCTGTTCTTTTGGGTAGTCGAACTGCCAGAAGGTCTAAAATATAGGTATAAGGTTATTCTGTTCTATTAATCATCTAAGATATTACTTTTCTTTACTCTGGTGAATGAATCTAATTTGTATGAAAATAGCATATATTGAAAATGTTCTTTGATAAGTCGCATCTACAGCATTTGAGACAAAGGAAAAGTTTAGAACTTATGAAGAATGGGGAAAATTTCTCCAGTTAATTGAAAACAGTTAATGATGTTCTTTTTATGTCAGTCCCAAACTGCTTTGTCTAGAAATAAAAATGAGTCTTTTGGAGCAATTATTCCATGTTGAAAGTTTCTTTTTCTCTTGGGTATGTTTGCATTCACCAGTAAAGCTTCAGAAATAGTCCCCAGGGAAATTTATTTCTAATTCCATATTGAAGAATGTATTACAGTAAAATAAACTTTATGAGTCTGGAACAAGCACTGAGTCTGTTTGTGTGTCTCTGTGTGTGAGGGAGAATATGGTACCATAGGTGGTAGGAACATCTGGAACTGTGATTCTTAAGCTGGGAGAATGGCTCCAACAGATTCCAGGATCAGAGCTGTCTGTCCAGAATTATTATTATTATTATTATTATTATTATTATTATTATTATTATTATTTATTGGTTTTATATGCTGCCCTTCTCCCGAAGGACTCAGGAGAGCTCACAACCAGTTAAAAAAACAGTACAATAAATATAAATTAATATTAAAATTGATATTCAGATCATATCTTTACGTGTGTTTTAATTTTTATCCGTTTTAACTGGGGGTTAGATTATTGCATTTATTTTTAACTTCTGCTTTTAGGTATTTATTATGCTTTTAATCTGTGAGCCGCCCCGAGTCCTTCGGGAAAGAGGGCAGCATATAAATGCAATAAAATAAATAAATAAATTATTATAAAGAATTAATCTATTACAATAAATAAATACTAGAATAAATTTGCTGGGCACATTAAGTTGTGCTCAAAGTTGTAGGCCACCCTGAGTCTCCGGAGAAGGGCGGGGTATAAATGGAATTTTAAAAAAAATACTAATGGCTATTTGGGGGCCTGTTAATTTGGGCCCTGGTTTAAAAATCCACACACATCCTCAAAAATGACAACTTGGACTATTATTTTATCTACCCTTACACTAAAATGATATGGAAAAGATTCATTTTTAAAGTCAGAAATCTAGACTTCAGATCTATCTGGGAAAAGTGGGGACAAGTTTTTTTGACAAGGATACTGTGTCTTTAATAGCTGCTGTTTATATGTGAGGCAAACTTATTACATCTTGTAGCCTTAAAAACGTTTTGTATGCTAATAAACTAACAAAGCAGACAAAAATCTTAACAATTAAAAGTAGGGAAATAAAGTACAATACAAACAAACAAACAAAAAGCAGATGTAACAATATGACAGTAAAGGTATGTTCCTTATGGAGCTTAATTTTTTGCAAGCATTGTTGGAGAATTATTTAACAAGATTAAAAAGTTGGAGGCATTGGTGATCCATATATGATCCAGTGTTCTCATTACTTTCTAATAGCAATACTTTTACTATTATTATTACTTATTTATTAGCGTCATGTCATGCATGTAATATATTCATGTCAGTGACTTTAATCTACAATAAGATCCATTGTCAGCATCTACTGATGTATTGGCTCCATATGATCCCAATGTAATACTCCAATATTTCCAATCTGACATGAATTTTAAACTATTATATTCTAAATTCATTCTGAGCAGATTTAATTAAGTTAGAAAGAACTGAGACAGTACATCTGCCAAAAAGGATTATATCAGAACTGCTTATGCATGTAAACTAACTCTGTGGTTTGAGATAGATGAGTTCTCATCATTTGGTTTCTAGTCAATGCTTATTTAATGTAGGTATATTATTTACATATTTCATTTTGAACTCATTTTTCTGCTTTTGTCCCAATATTATGACATCCTTTTTCCTGATTTGTATTCCAGTTTTATATTCATCAGACTAGATCACAGCCCCAAAAGTTTACACAAATTACGGTAATATCTCAATTGAAAGTTACATCATATTCTTTTGGAAATAGTTTGTCCCTAGAAAAATAAGACCTGCTACATTCCATATGCTTAAGAAATAATTAAGATATAGTCTTAATAATTTACCTGACCCAATGCTGAGTCCAAATACTAGTTCCCTGGCTCAGTTTTGGTCAATGATAGATACAATAAAGCAGTTTCCTTCCACCTTATTATTTTGCAATTTTAGTGTTAAAAATCTATCAGTGTTGAAATCGGTTTGTAATGTTGAGCTGCGTTTTCATGGAGTACACTTAGCTGTGTTTTGCCTAACTATAATTTATCAACTAAACCACAATTGGCTGGATTTACACCACATATATTGCCATAAAGTGGTTTGTTTTATTTTGGTTAAGAGTGATGTTCAGTGTTCAGGTCTTTTTCATAAAGAAATTATTTAGAGAGCATCCCCCTGCAAGCCCCCAATCCCTAACCATCGGGAGAAATTAATGTTTTTCTGTGAACCTTGGCTGAAGTATCTCGGCAGCTATTCTGGAGTGCCTCTTTCAGGTACAGCAAAGAGAGATTGGGAAAGGTTATGACAAGGTTATGACAAGAATAGTTATTGCAGAAAGAAGCCTATGGGTTCAAAAATGATAATAATTTATAGAAAATATTTTCTCGGATTCAAAGTTAAGATCAGGAAAACTTTTTTTGAAGATATACTTAAAATAATAAAAAAAGTTTGCTAAATCTTAGAAAAAACACCTTTGGGATTTAGAATGAGTCATTGGTTACAAATAGTTTTAGGGTTAGAGATTAATTTAACATTTTTCTTCCATTTGATCCATGGTCCTTTGAATTTGGGAAGAAGAAATGAAATGATGACTACATTCATGAATAATATAAGGTTAAAAGGGAGTTTCCTGAAAGAACTGAACCAAAATATGGCTACTTTACATCTTAGCTTGTTGTATAGACCCCATAGGCAATGATTTGGTTAAAATTTGGGAAAATATGTGGATATAAACACTAGAAAACAGGTCTGTAGTATTCTTAATTTGTTCCTCAGCTGTGAAATATTAACAATTCAGTTGTGTGTCTGTGAGAGACTGATCTTGAACATGCTACATAACAAGCAACTTAAAGCCATATAAATTTGCTAAATAAACATGCAAATCTCAAATCCAACACATCTGTATACCAATGTTATGCTATATAAATTAAGATCTCAATCAAATCTCAATTCTGGAAATTCTGAAATAATATGAGATATGAAAGGAAACTGAACATTTTGGAATACTAGGGAACTTTGGAAAAGAATTTGGAGTAATTTAGTTGAATTGTACAATAGCAGTCAGTTAATCCAAGTTAACTTTTTCTTTACATATAAGATCTTGCATTAATAAACACAGCTAAAGCAGCACTATCTGATTATAGCTATTAGCATATGACTGACAACCGAGAGATTATAATAATATATACGTTTAATCCTAACTTGTATATCCAGAAATAAGATCCTTGACTTCATTGAAGCCTTTTTTTTTAGGGATGTATGTGTCTCTTTGAGTCAGACTTTATTCTAGATATTGCCTGGACTAGATCCTAGTTTTCTTGGCAAGGTTTTTTAAAAGTGATTTGCCATTGCCTCTTTTCTAGAGCTGGGAGTTCTCTTTCTAAAGTATTACTTTCTAAAGTAACTGATCCAAGTTCATCCACCTGGCTTTGGGCCCAAGGTATAACTATAACATATGGTTTCTCAATTTCTAGCCTGTTGCCTTAATCATTCACAAAAAAGGTTGTATAGAGAAGCTTAATGTCTGGAAAGTGTATATTGAATTGTAGCATGTTAGCATTAAAAAAAAAAAGACATTTGTACAGCTCTCAGACTGTAAAAAGTGCCATTACTTCCTTAAAATCCAGTATTTTCGAATGAAGAATTAAAGGGTTCTTCCTAAGTAGGGTGTCCCTGCTGCAAGATAAACCATTCTAAAGAAAATTCAATTTAATTTAAAAATTGCTTGATTCATCCTCCCTAATTACTATCTTGCAAGAATATACTGAATTCTTTTTACAATTAATTTTAAATTAAATACCTTTCAGGGGGTAATTCTTCTGTTGCCATGTTTTCAAGCAAACCGGGAAAGCTTTGCTCCAATTCAGAATGTGAAGTAGTTGGTATTATTTCCTGGCTATCTTGAAAACTTGCAGGTTCTTCTTTGGCTTGATTTAAAGAAGTCATTTCCACATCTGTACATACAGTTTGTTCCATCCCTTGAAAGGTTTCTGAATGCCTCTTTACACCAGGCCTTTGAATGTCTCTGCTGGCTTGCAAAACTGCTTCACAGTTGTTGGTAATTAGCATGATTGTAGTATCTGCTTTAGGAATATCAGTAGAAAAACCTGGTCCTTCTGGTGTGCTCAAATTGATGTCATTTGCTTTTTCTACACAATTCTCTTGAACACTGTTGAATCCCAATTTGGACTCATCTGGTGAATGATGAGGACTTACTTCATTTTTAAAATAACCAATTAACTTATGTTCTGCTGGGTCCTGTCTCTTCTCTTCCTCTGTGGACTTTTGCAACCAGTTATTGCTATCTAGGGTATCCAATAGTGTAACAGCTTTGTTTTGTACTGTAAGTTCATTGGAAAAATTAGGATTTTCATCAAACGATATCCTGGACTGATCTGTTTGGTCTTTATGACTATCAAGATCATCTATAAGAAATGGCAATGTTGAAATCTTGGCTAGGTCAGTGCTGTTGTCACCATTTCCCTTGTCGATGTTTTTACTTCCATCATGCATTAACTTTGTTTTAGGTTCATCTGTTTCAAAGTTACACAGGCTAATTAAATTACCTTCTTTTACTTCAGCAGCAGCAGTTGTGGTATCAAAATCTGGAACAACTCCTGTAGTGGCAGGAATTATTAAAGGCTCTTCGTTTTTAGGAGAAGATGTAAGATTCTCCATTTCTTGGTTTCCGGAACTTCTAGGTGAAAACTCTACTTTTTCTGTGCAAACCTGGTTCTGAGCAGTATCACTGCTTAAAGAGCAAAGGTGATCATTAACCTCTGCATTTATTTCATGACTGCATAAACCATCCACCTTAACTAACTTGGGGAAAGTTGTAAGACAGTTTTCGTTTAAGCAATATTCGTCGATAGGGATCTTTTCTGAAAAGGCATTTGGCAAATCATATTCCTGACTGTTTGCCAGCATTCCTGTGTGTTCTTGTTCCTGTGCTATTTTCTCTTTAGTGGCTTTATTATAGACTTCGGTCTCCAAAGGCAATGTGTGCTGGTTTGTTTTCCACTCATTCTCTCCATCTGCACTGCTTTTTTCAACTTCTTCCAGACCTTGCTTAACCTTTGTTTCTTTACCCTCTGGACTGATCTCCTCACTTGGACTCTGTTCAGTGGCAAGGTTAGGCAAGTTGGCAGGCACAACATTTGGTACTACCTGTTCAAATATTTTGCTAATGTGTTTCCTGAAATCGAAAAAGCCAATGCTGAATGCCCTGGAAGATGAAATTTCTGGTTCTTTTTCAGATATTGCTGCAGGCTGCCTGGGAACATCTCCTTCCATCTTGGGAAGGTTGGATTTCTCTATCAAGTCACATTTGCTTTCTTCTTCGATCTTACCATGCTTGTTATCTTCATAACTTATATTTGTTGCACTGTCCTCTTTACAATTTGCTTGCTTATCGAGCATTGAAAGGTCCAAAAGCTTTCTTTCTAAACTTGAAAGGCTGAGTAGAGATTCTGCTGAGCTGTTAAGCTGCTGGGCTTTGAAATATACATCACTTTTATCCCCTTTTAGCTTAATTGTGGAGATCTCATCCTGCAACTTCTTGAAATTAAATGGTGACAAATTTCTTTCTGATTGCCTGATATCAGAAACATCCTGCAAGGTTAAAACACGCTCTTCTGAAAGGAACTCTTGGCCTGGAATGTAAGGTTCTTTTTCTGGGACAGCTTCTGAAGGAATATCATCTAAATTCATTACTTCTGGTTTCCTTTGATCGGTGTTCTCTACAAAAGCATCATCTAAGTTAATGGGTGTAGCAGCCGCAGTCTGCAGACTGGGAGTGGTGTCAAAGACATCTTGACATGCCACAGCTTCTGGCTCACTTTTTTGAGCTTCACCTTTAGGGTGATGATACATAAAGTCTGTAGGTTGGCAGCTTACTTCGCTGGGCCCATTATGTAGAAATGCCGATGTTGAAAGAGGCATTGGTTCTGCTTGAGAGCTAACAGATAGGATGTCAGTCTTTTCAATGGGACATGTTTTATACCAAGCATCACTCAAAGGAACTTCTGGGCTATTAGGTAATCCAGGAGAATATTCATCCATTCCTGTGTTTTCAGAAGGTAGGAAAGCTAAATTCCCTTTGCAAGTTACTTGCTCATCTTTCTGAATAGTTTCATTTGCTAAACTCAGGTCTTCTTCTATCCCTGTATGTAAACTTTGTTCATCCAATTCTGCTTTTTTTGGTAAGTTAACATCAGGATGATTGTCCTTAGAATGTTCGCCTACACAGGTTAAACTCTCCTGCAGGGTTTGTGCATGTTCAGTTTTCTGTGTCACTGGAATAAACTCTGTAAAGTCCATATTGCTTATGCATTTGCTGTCTGAAAGTTCATCTAAGCCATCCAGCTGTTTAACTGTAACAGAATTTTCAGCAAATGCACCACTCTGGCTTGCTCCTTCAAAAACACCATCTGAAAGAGAATTAGAAATGTCTTGCTTTACATTGCTTAAGGTTTCTTTGCTAAGACAACTTCCTTCCTCTGGTGGGTTTATTACATTTGGCAGGTTGTTGTTTTGTGAGGCGTTTCTCACAAATTCAGAAATAGGTGTTAATGATGCATTGTCATTTGATAGATTAGTTGATTTTGTCCGAGGCCCACCAAGTACTGTTTGGAGCTTGTGTAGATTGTCTTCAGTTTGTTGTAATTCACTTTTATTAAGCTCCCCATGGCCACTGAAATGATTTAATTCCAATGGGTGTACCTTTTCAGGAGATATCTGGTTAGAGATTTGTCCCTGGGAACTTGCAACTGTTTGAAGACCATCGTGATCCGGATTTTTATCTTCTGGATTTGAAACACACTGCTCGTCTTCACTTGCCTTGCAGACAGTGCCAAAGGACTTTGAGCTTTTGTTTGACTGCACTTTGGGAGATGTCATTAAAATGCCCACCATGTGTGGATTTTCCACAGTCTCTTTGGGATGAGTTTCCAAAAATTCTTTGCAATCATTGCTCATGAATGGAGAATTGTTTGCCCTTATGCTATTATCACCTAAGTCTCCAAGCTTTAATGGCTGGGGACTGGTTTTTGCTCCAACTGCTGATACTAAAGGGCTGCCAGAATAATCATGTTTTATACTAGGGTCATTTTCTTCAGTTGCTTGTTCCAGCTGAACTTGCTGTGTGGAGTCCAATTTGATATGGGTTTCTTGTGCCAAAGTTGTGTGAGTTTCTTGTTTTTTCATCCCTGTTTTGCATTCCTCCTGTCTTGCTTCATTACTGTCATCCTTCCCCACAGCACTGCTTTGTTCAGCAGTAGTTACAGGTACAGAGTTTGGGTCACTGCCAGCTGTTGAGGCACCTCTTTTACTTTCAGTGTGGGATTCATCCTCTAGAATGTTTGTCTTCTCAGTCACAACACATTCAGCACTTCTAGCCTGTTCGCTTATGTTGTGGAACTCAAGTTCTGTTTTAGACACTGCAATTATTGCTGCATTTGAGGCATTAGTCTCTGAATTTATTTCATCCATCAACTGGTCCTCCAATTCTGATTTGGTGCTTTGAACAAATGGCTGTTCCCAGGATTCCTCTCTTTTATTTTGCAGAACATCATTGTCTTCAGGAGGCTGGGACAGTGAACCATCCTCATTCTTTATCTCTTTATTGACTGGAAAGCAGAGCTGAATATCTTCTACACTGGACTTTAAAAAATCACAAGTCCGCAAGCTGTCTTTTCCTTGTAAAAGTAATGCTTCAGTTGACTCAAGACTGGCCACTTTTTTTTCATTTATGGTTGTGGATTTTTGCTCTAAGTTCTCACTTAATTCTGGTGAATGATCATTGAGTATATTCAGATTACATTCCGAACTGAGGCTTTTTTCTAAAATTTTGCCATTGATATTGGTTTCTAAACCACTAACTTGATCATCCAAAGCGGCATCTCGACTGCTTGAATTCCTATCAAAAGTTAGTGGTGTCTCTTGGGGACAGTTTATATCTTCATGTATAACCTGACTTGAGGATGGCACCTCTTGACATCCGTGCTCTTCGTTTCTGGAAGAAGTATGTTCGTATTTCTCAGCTATTGTAGTTTCTTCTTTATTATGCTCAGCAAGGTCAGTCTCACTCATGAAATCACTTGTTCTTCTGTCAAGTAACAACAGTTTATCCCCAACAGATTCTTCCTTCACCGCATACATAACATTTTCTGGGTCACGTAAGGCTGTATTTCCCCTGCTCAGAGATTCAGTTTGTGTGATTTCATTGCTGCTAATCTGTTCTGCTGTATTCTGAGATGCATTTGCTTTTTGCACTTTGTTTTTATTTTCTAGCAACAAGGATGCATCAGAAGGTTCCAAGCTAACTGGTAAATCCACACAATGGATATTTGGTTCTGGACTTATGGCCTTTTCTAGCCATTCTTTTGCAGTCACCAAGTCACCAATTGGTTGTTGTGTCATGGTTAATGGTAACGGGTTTGATGTGTTTGAAGACAATCTAGATACAGTAGGAGGATCCTCAAGCATCTCAGTACTCTTTTCTGGAAATATTTGAAATTGATTTTCCCCTCTGTTCAGTTCACTGTTGCTATCTTCACTGATGACACTTCTGAACTCAACAAGGGTCTGATCAATACCAGATATACCATATTTATTTATGTCTGAATTTCCTGTTGTGAGATTATTTGGAATACAATTTTCCTTTTTCATTACTAGGTTGTCAACACTATCTGTGTCCATTCCCACTGGTTTTATTAACATCTCTTCCTTGTTACTCACTTCTAATTTAGGCTCCTGTATGATTTCTTTAGTGGCATAAAAATCTCTGCCTTTCTCACTCTTAGGCAGCTGAACAATGTGCGCCTTCTTTCCTTCAATCAACAGTTCACTCTGTGGCCACAAATCTACTTCACTGGAATTGCTTTCCTTGGTTCCAGGTCTTGATGTCCAAGTAGAATCTGATGAAGGAATCTGTTCCAAAACAGTATTGTTTGGATCTTCCTTATACTCTCTTGCAAAAGTAGTAGCATAATGGTCAGCATCTGTTCCACTGACAAGAGGCACAGTTCTTGTGTCTTTGTCATTCACAATAGCAGGGTATAACAGCAAGGCAGGCAAGCTTCTAGGGATATTGTCCAGGCTTAGTTCGGAAAGCATTGACTTATGTTGACTTTGATTTTTTTCTTCTTCTTCTTCTTCAGTACATTCTAAAGAATCTCTCTTATGCAGGTTATTCTCCAGCGCCATCACATCTGGATATGCCACAACATTGTTTTCACTAGTTGATTTTCCAGCAATGTTACTGCAGAGGCCTTCGTTATTTAAGCTCACTTCCAATGCAGTCTCCTGTCTGATTTCTTTCATGGTATAAGAATCTCTGCCTTTCTCACTCTTAGGCAACAGGCTAATGTGTGTCTTATCTCCTTCAATCAACAGTTCACTCTGTGGCAATGAATCTAATTCACTGGAATTGCTCTCCTTGGTTTCACGTCCTGGTGTCCAAGTAGAATCTAATGAAGGAATCTGCTCCAAAACAGTATTATTTGGATCTTTCTCATATTCTCTTGCAAAAGTAGTAGCATAACAGTCAGCATGTGTTTTTGCACTAACAAGAGGTACAGTTCTGGTGTCTTTGTCATTCAAAATAGCTGGGTTTGACATCATGGCTGCCAAGTCTTCAGTGCTACTTTTAAAACTTAGTGCAGTGCATTCTTCACCATACTTAGAAAGCATTGGCCTATGTTGCCTTTGATCTTGTCCTCCTTCTTCAGTGGCTCCCAAGGAATCTCCCTCATGCAGGTCATTCTCCATCACATCTGGATGTGCCACAACAGTGTTTTCACTGGTTGATTCTTCAGCAGAGATACTACAGAGGCCTTCATTATTTAGGCTGCCAACAATAGAAACATTTATTCATTTCAATTTGGTAATAAATTCCACATCACAGAAGTTTGAAAGCCATGCATGCACATGCACAGAAAAGCTATTGGTCTGCTTTCATGAGGCAAGAAGTCAATGATATAAAATCTCGGCAAGAGAATCATTAGATGCAAATGTATTCCTGTAGCATTTATTCATTTATTTGATTTTTATCTCGCCTTTATTACTTTATAAGTAGCTCAAGGAAGTGAACATACATCATACTCTTTCCATCTCCTATTTTCTCCACAACAACAGTATTTTGTGCTATTGTGTTAGACACTTGAATTTATGGAATTGGCTGTTGGTTCACCTGATGTTCATGCTAGACTTAAAATTAATCCTGATTTGAGTACAGAATATAGAAAATTTATCAGAGCAGGACTGAATTTTAAATGAAAACCTATACTAGGGATTGATCATATGTCTCTGGATTTCAAAATTCTTCCAATAAGTTTAATTTAGATCACCATTTCCTAATCTTGTACTTCTCAAGTATGCAGCGACTGTAACTCCCAAAATTCTCAATGGAAATTATAGCTCCAACAGTTCAGAAATACCATCTGGATTTGGATAGCTCATTTAGACTTATTTCTGTATGTAATAAATTACAGCTTAGATCCCAAACCAATTTACTATGGAATAAGTGCAATGAATGTAGCAATATTGAATTCTGAACAAATGTGCAGAATGCATACCAATTCATGATATGCCTTTTTATCCTACAGACAAAATACTAAGTATTTTCATGTATTAGAAAGCCTGGCTAAATAACACTGTATTGTTATTCTATCTTTCTCTGATTTTTCAGTTCCAGTTAAACTGCCTTAAGCTGCTATTATTTCCATAATTTGATAGTCATTTTCTCCTTTCTGCCTACCATCATCCCTGAGTGACCTTCCTTCTTAAATTGAAACTGATCAGTTATTTCTTGATACTTCACATCGTTTTTCTTCCCAGTTAGCAGATCTTGTCTGCAAAAATGCTGCTAATCATTAGGCAGTAAAGCTCAGGGTAACGTTTTGCTGCAATCTTGAAGTCTGGATTGCTGCAGCCCAGATCTGGTAGGCCTATCCTTCTCAGATGCTTCCATCTTGACTTCCACATGACCTGACCTCTTCATATTTGCTTTATGTACAACTGTTATGTACAACTGAGATGATGCATCTCAGTAGCTGGGAATGCAAACTTTGTACTACTATAGCATTTTCACTAGAAAAATGGAAAACACTGTATTCTGCCCCGATAACAATCAAGATTCAAGCAAGTTACAAGGCATGAGATTCAATAGAGATTACCAGCACTGTAAGATAACTCACTAGGAATTTCGTTAAGTTTCTCTTTTCATTGCCTTCCTAGAGTTCAAAAAGAGAAAAAGTTTTAAAAGTAGAGTGGTGGCCACATTACTTGGCTGGGAATATTCCACTCAATTTAGTAGATTTAAAACTTACAGATCTGATCTATGATTATAAATCAAAGCAACTCTCTATATAGTACCTAGAGTGTAATTAGAGTGTACAAGACACCTCAGAACTTCAAACCTTGGGTGAAATCCTCAGAGCCACTACAAAAATTACCACTAAATTATAATTATTAATACAACCAAGGGGGAAATTATTTAATTAACATGAAACAATCATATTTACAGTATTTAATTAATGTAATTTTAATTTAACTTCTTTCTGGTAAGATCCATTTCCTTGTCCTGGTTCCACCTAGTTTTTGCAGTGTGACTCATTATTGAAAATCAAGAGGAGTCTCCCTTCCAAACCCCACATGAATCCTGAGTCACACGCTGAGACAGGACACTGCTATAATTGGCTATTTAATATGCTGGTGCTACTGGCTTTGATTTCAATTTACTCTCAATTACTCTTACACAATCAGGAAACAATTTTAATATCTTTTTAAAAAAATATTCTTGCTGTTTTCATTTGAAATATATGCTACAGTCAGCCAGGCATTTCATTATGTATTCTTCTTACCAATTTTAAATTATTAGAGAGTATGTTTAAATACATTGAGGTGCCTCATGAGAACAAACACAAAAGAAATTATGCTACACATAAGTTTAATTTGCCATGCAAACATGCATTTACTTTCAAATATAGCAAATACCATTATGCCATTGATCCTGATGTAATAGCTGGAATGATGAAAAGAAATTTAGCAATACTTTTATAATTCCATAAGACTATTAGCTTACTGCAACATAGATAAGGGGAAATATTCATAAGACCTCCAGCAATTGGTTTGCATTTTTCAAATGAATTGAGTATCATTTTTTGTACTCAGACTTAAGAAACAATATAATACTAAGAAGCATCTGAAGAAATAGAAATATCTATACAATCGGAGTTCCTGAGAAACAATGGAGGATTTAAAATTGCCCTACAGAAAGCAGATACAAATGCCACGAAGAAAAGTCCCCAAACTCCTCTCAGATCAGGGAGAGGACCAGGTATCCTCACCAAGGCACCTCATAGAGTCTTCCTGCAAAGAGACTATTAAAAGTCTTTGGCAGATTTTAATGTTAGAAGCCATGAGAAACTCATCTCACCTATGCTGCAGTTTGACACCTTCAAATGGACACTGGGTTTGCTTAATCACTTCTGGAAATGGTCTATTAACTGCTTTAGGGATATAAAGAATCTTCAGAAAGGCAAATGTCTGTGGATATTCTCAGTCATCCAGGTCATGGTTGCCCCAAAGGTGCTTTTTCAAGAGGCAATTGGATTTTCTGGTTTTTCTCGGAAGACATTTCACTTATTATCCCAGAAGCTCTAAACAATTGAAGAAGCTTCTTGGATGAGAAGTGAAACATTTTCAAAGAAAAACCAGAAAGTTCAGTTGCTCCTTGAAAAAGAACCTTTGGTTCAGAATGGCAAGTTTCATTACATCATGATGTAATTCTCGTTCAAACCACAGCAAACGTTTTGTGTAAGGTTAAGATGTTAATTTTTTTAAAGCTGAAATAAACTGCAAAAGGTGATAAAAACATTATTTTTGGAAAGTTACAAATGGACTAAGGGGCCAGATTGACTGGAAAAAAGACTTTGAAATAATTATAAAAATAATTCCTATGGGTTGTTTAAAATTCTGTTGAGAATATATGAACAATTTGAATGTAAGGAAACTTTCTGTAGGAAAGTGTTGTGGATTAGAGAAATATCTGATAAGACGAGACCCTGAAGGCTGGTCACAGGAACAAGGAAAAACTAAAGATTATAAGTGGTAGAGAGATGCAGTGATACAGAATAAAGAAAAGTATTTTAATTCTGGAGGAATTCAGAGGTATTTGGCAACAAATATACTCAGAACTTTCTCCTAAAATTGTCTGCTACTGTAAAAATGGGTTTAAAAGAGGAAATAGAAGATGATATGGACAAAGATGTCACACAGAACTTACAAATAAGGGATGTCTGGAACAGACATCATGTTAAAAAGAAAAAAAAATATTGGCAAGTAACCTAGTAAATTTGAATAATATAACTCTGTGATGCTACATTCTTCAGAATAGATTTACAGTATGTATGTGTATCAGTGGTGAAATTCAAATTTTTTTACTACCGGTTCTGTGGGCATGGCTTGGTGGGCGTGGTTTGGTAGGCGAGGCAGGGGAAGGATATTGCAAAATCTCTATTCCCACCCCACTCCAGGGGAAGGATACTGCAAAATCTCCCTTCCCTTCCCACTCCAGGGGAAGGATACTGCAAAATCTCCATTCCCACCCCACTCTGGAGCCAGAGGTGGTATTTGCTAGTTCTCTGAACTACTCAAAATTTCCGCTATCGGTTCTCCAAACTGCTCAAAATTTCTACTACTGGTTCTCCAGAACCTCTCAGAACCTGCTAGATTTCACCCCTGATGTGTGTGTATATGTGTGTATGTGTTTATACACACAAACACACACACACACACATATAGCTGAAAAGCACAGTAACAAGGATATTAGGAAATAGAATATAGTCATTTATTTATTCTAAGGATTTGTTTGTTATCTTTAAAAAAATCTTCTCAGTGTCATTTCCAAATAAAATACAAGTTGTAATAGTGTCAGATGTTAATAAATAGAAAAGATGATTAAAATGGTCCATATTCATGTTGTTAATAGAACTTAGACTCATATAGACTTATATACTGCTTCATATTGTATTATAGCCCTCTCTAAGCAGTTATAATCTGGCTCTTCATTTTACCAACCTTGGAAGGATGGAAGGCTGAGTCAACCTTGAGCTGGTGAGGATCAAACTCCTGGCAGTCAGCAGAATTAGCCTGCAATGCTGCATTCTAACCACCGCGCCAATATATACTTTTGTAAGCCTCTGATTCTAATCAGTGAAACACACTGCCAAATAAACCCTGTCCACGCTGAAATCTAAGGTTTCAAAAATAGGATAGGCCAGAATATGCTTGTTCCTAATTATATATATTTTATAGAACATCCAAATATCTTAGGAGTGCCAATTATATATTGAATTTTAAAGTTTCTGACCCATCTGTTCTCCCACATTGATTGCAGTTTGATACAGATTAGGAGACTTACTGATCAAATCATACTTTGGGGTGAGGAGAGAATTCAGCATGCTAAACTGCATCAATCACAACATACTTAATATCAATAGTCCTTTTATATTATATTTTGATCCAGTTCCTCATGTTTATTCAACTTATAAACATTAAACTAACAAAATTTAGCAAGCTGTAAATATTTCATATTTTGTTAGGCGATGTCAAAATATTGGAATATCGATGTGTCTGCTTTTAGATAATGTGTGAAAAATTTTACATCATCATTTTGGGATAATTTTTGTATTATATGCATACCCAGATTATCATTTTATCTAGAGAGGGGTTGGAAACTAGTGATTTCCAGAAGATACTGTATTTACTTCATACTACATTTCAGTATTAGCTATGCCAATATGACATTATATTGAAAGTCACAGCTTCCCTATGTAGTGTATGTGAAGAATATGCACTATGTATTTTGAAATACGAAAGAGAAAGAACATGAATTAACAATTTTGGTTTTTAAGGGGTTTTTTTTAGTATTTAAGAGAAGTTGGTAGTAACTCCAAAATACAAGTAACATCAAACTCAGACATTGTTATGTACTTTATGAAGTTCTACAATTCCTACCCAGTATGAATTTAGACCAAAACGGAAAACCTACAAGGAATCATGGTCTCAATACCAAAGACATCAAAATTTCTCTTTCTAAGCATTCATGCTCAAACTAACTATAAGAAGGTGAGAGGTAGATAAGCTCTTCAATACTTTATCCCTACTTCATGCACTTAACATGTGAAGGGGAGTTATTGTGTCTTTAAAAACTGTGGATTCTTGAAACACAGGTCATTACAAGTGGTTTGCAACTTGCTTGTAAAGGAAAATTTATCACTGCTGTTTTTATTTATCATTTTACGTAAACAATACGATAACACACATTTGTAAAATAAGTAAGCTTTTAAGACAGTGATTCTCAACTTGTGGGTCGGGACCCCTTTGGGGTCAAACAACCCTTTCACAGGGGTTGCCTAAGACCATCGGAAAATACATATTTCCGATGGTCTTAGGAACTGAGACACCGCTCCTCTATCCATCTCCAGGCGGGTCCGCTCACATGCAGATCCGCCCACATACGAGTACCCAGTGTGATGACATCATCGCACCAACCCCATCACATACACCCTGTACAAATACAGGTGTATGTGATGGGG
>JANHFM010001499.1:39372-49456 GCA_032468115.1 Grayia smithii | reverse complement strand
TGCAGTATCCTTCCCCTGGAGTGGGGTGGGAATGGAGATTTTGCAGTATCCTTCCCCTGCCACATCCACCAAGCCACCCACCAAGCCATACCATGCCCACCAAGCCATGCCCACAGAACCGGTACTAAAAAAAATTGGATTTCACCACTGGTTAAAGGTCATCCCTTTTAGGGTTAGGGGCTGTTACCACGTTCACATCACACCAGTCATCATCTCAATGGGATTCAGCTCAACCCTTAAAGTTCCCAAGGTTGAGAAATCCTGGTTTAGAAAAAGAACTTCTCCATGCAACATGATCCTTGTGACTCATTCCATGCACTCACACTGGATGAAGATACTTTTCTACCTCATGACTTATCAATGCTGATTCATATTTGTCCCGCTTTAACACAATGTTTTCTTTTGTAAAGTTCACAAAGGGTATCAAGATGTAGACAAACCACAGCAAGAAAGAATTGTCACCTTGATGGAGACTACAGGTAGTCCTTGAGTTACAACCACAATTGAACTTAATTGCTAAGTGAGACATTTGTTAAATAAGTTTTCCCCATTTTACAACCTTGCTTGCTACAGTTGTTAAGTGAATCACTGCAGTTGTTAAGTTAGTAACAAAGTTGTTAAGTGAATCTGGCTTCCTGACTGATGTTATTTTTGTCAGAAGGCCACAAAAGGTGATCACATGGCCAAGGGACACAATAACCATCATAAATATGAGTCAGTTGCCACAGGAATTTTGATCATGTGACCAAGGGGATGTTGCAACGGTCATAAGTGTGAAAAATGTTCATATGTCCCTTTTTTTAGTGCCGTTGTAACTTTGAACAGTCACTAAATGAACTGTTGTAGGTCAAGAATTATCTATACTATTATCAAAGTCAGTGTTTTTCAATCTTATTAACTGTGTGGACCAGTGGTGGGTTGCTCTCGGTTCAGTCCAGTTTTTGCAAACTGGTAGTAACGGTGGCAGGAGGCTCTGCCCACCCACCCGGATGTCATCATGGATAATCTGCACATGCGTATAAGCGCACGTGCATGAGCAAAGCGTGCGGGTGCTGCCGTTGCAAACCAGTAGCAAAGGTAAGTAGAACCCACCTTGGTGTGGACATCCCACACTTCTCCAGCCAGCCATGGTTACTGAGGTTGAGAAATACTGATTCTACATTTCTATTTACTTTGAGAAACTGAAAGCTAAACTAGATAGGCCTTTGTCTAAATTAGGACTGTCTTTCTTATGTAACCAAGCTGATTAATGCCTTGGAGAAAAGGTAAATATAAATTTGTTACAAATACAAAATAATGATAATGTTGAGAAAGACATTAAGTATGGGTAATCATTTTCTTCCCTGCATGATACAAAGATTTAAAATGTAGCCTGAATATTCTATATTGCATTGAACTGATTTTAATAAACTTCAGAGGTTATTTCAATTAATACAGAACACAACAAAATTAGTAAGATAATGAGATTTAAATATTGGGATAAAAAACCATAGAGACTATAGGAATGTGTCAGTATTTTTTATTTTTAGAGGTACTCAAGGTAAGAAAAAAGAATATATTTCTAGCACATACTTTGATGGATGGAAATCAAAAACACCAAGTACAGCACTGGGGTTGGAAATGTGTTCTTATATTTTACTATATTATGTGACACTGAGAGCCAACAAATAAACTCCTCAAAGTTAATAAATAACATGTTTAAGTCTCTCACAAGTTAAAAAGAATCTCTGGTATAATCCTACCCCTTTAGAACAGCTACATTGACATAACTCCTGTTACCATAACGTTCTCATTTGACTTTATGACACATGGGACCATTACTCCAATTATATATGCTCAAAATATTAAAAGGTACTTTCTGCTTTGATCATCAGGTGAGCTAGCAAACAAATAGTCCGAGAATGATTGTAAAATTAAAGTTTCAGCCAGAAATATAAAACATAAAACAAAGGTCTTTTTTTTTTGGCAACACTGCAAACTTGAGTTGATAATATACATCAAGCTTTCTGTTGTCAAGGATTTATAAAAGTATGATTTAGGATGTACTTACCTAGTCTTCCTTCCTTAAACTAAACAGAAAGAGAGAAGTCATTTTCCCAAGTCCTTCACTGCCTTTCACTCCTCTGTGATGGGATCCCTTTCCCCCTGGATCACATGAAAGAGTTCTATTAATGTGAATTGGCTTAGGTTTGAGAACACAGGACTGGATAACACGGAAGGGTGAGGAATCTGACCCGGGAGCTCTAAGCTGTAATACGTCACTGCTCTACAGGAGCCACAAGAGCTGTCAGCTATTTGAATGGGAAAACATTACAAAGAAAAGGCCTAGCTATCTTTTCAGGTTCTGCAGACTAGCACCAATGTGCTCCAGAGCTAGCTCAGGTGCTGGTGTGTCCTTTTCTCTCACATAGTTTTAATGGATTTTTTTTACTCTGTATATTTCTGGTTTTTCACTCTCTCTCTGCTGTATACGCACACACACTTTTATAGGAATCTAAATATCTATATATTGTATCTCTAAGTATATAGAACAATACACACACACACACACACACACACACACAGGGATAAAGGTACAAAGGTTCTATTTCTATTAATGGTTCTATGGAAACTAATCAAAGAGAGAATTAACCGAGAATTGAGAATTTTCCTGACAGTTAGAACAATTAATCACTGGAACGATTTGTCTCCAGAAGTTGTGGGTGCTCCCACACTGGAGGTTTTTAAGAAGAGATTGGACAACTATTTCTCTGAAATGGTATAGGGTTTCAGATAAAAGAGCACTTTTTAGGTGTCAGGAAAGGCATCCGGCCAGTAAATACTCAGCTCCATTCAGTTGCCCCGACTCCATCCCAATATAAGAGATTACAGAATTGTAAAAAGAAAAAAACTATCTCTCAGCCTCTGGGAGGATTGTGCTGTGGAGAAATGAAAAGAGACCCAATATATACATAAGCTTACAGATAAAAGATACAGTATAAATCTAATAAATAACTATTCCTAAAAGTTGACAGTACCATGATTGAAACATCCCATTATTTTCTACAGAAAAGTTATTCCTCAAATGCCATTATTTCATTTTTTTTAAAAAAAATTGCCCTGATACACTATCTGCATATAAACATGATCCAGCTGAATGATGTCTGACTTGTTCTTGAGACACTCTATCCTTTCTCCCATTGCCTCCTTCTGGTACTATCAGAATATTATCCTTAGCTTGTTTGGGTTTTTTATCCATAGTTTTGCAAATGGGAACAGCAGCTACAGTCAAATGCGCTTGGCAAGGAATCAGAATCAGGTTGCATGCAAGGACGAAGCTAAGACAAGGAAGAAGCTAAGACGCTGAGCTTGTCGATCAGAAAGATTAGCAGTTTGGCGGTTCAAATCCATAGCATAGGTCACCTGTATGAGCAGGGGGTTGGACTAGATGACCTCCAAGGTCCCTTCCAACTCTGTTACTGTTATAATTATATTATTAAGGATAGCTGGATAGAGCTGGCCTGTTTTTTTGAAACCCAGGGGCACAGAAAACCATGAGAGGAACAAAAGAAAAAGTGAAGACAATCCTTCCTTCAGCAGCGTTTGTGCCAGAAGCAAGAACTTATTGTCTTAAAAAATATAACAAGACAAGCTTTTGGTCCATCTGGGAAACAATTTCACAGTGGAAAATTAGTACAGTTTGTTTTTATTATTCATTGATGTAATAGTTAATTTATTTCATACATTTTAAACTTTATATCTGTGAAGAGTTGAGGGTTTTTAAATCAACAGAGTTTAAAAACATGACAAGGAGATTGAATTAAAATATAATTGCTAAAAATACACATGACCTTTCAAGCACTTAGTTCTCACAATACTATGCTCTGGTATAAAACTCAATGGTTACCGTAGTTGTATTTTAAAAGTCTAGCTTTTCAGAGAAAACATATAGTTGTGAAATCATTGTTGCCATAATATACATGGTTTAGTAGTGTAAGTGTAGCCGTCTATTGTCTGGTCAAACCAATTTTTTTTTCTTTCAAGTTATTGAAACCCTTGTGGTCTGTAAACAGAGTATTTCTGGATAATGAGAACAGCTTCTCTGTTAATGCTTCAATATTATTAGCTCCTTTCCAGTCTTGATAGTCTGACAACTGAATAAACATAACCATGGAATGAGAAAATGACTTGTCTGTAGAGATGGGGTAAGCCTGGGGGTGCAGGAAAAGAGATGTGGCACTATTAGTGCAGGAAAAACCATTATTGGAATATATTTCTCCAGATACATTGCAGTGTAAGGCATTTAATTACAATCAAAAATAATGCATCTGGAGATTCATTATGCACATTTGTAATAGAGTAGTTTGCTTCTCTAGTTAGCAATAGAGATTCAGTCTCAAATAATCAAATCTGAAGAAACTACACAAAAGGATTTATAGGCTATACTCAATCCTAAATGTATCAGCCATAGGTTAACACAGCCTTTCTCAACATTTTTGCCCTTGAGGAGTCCTTGAAATAACTTTCAGGTTCCATCGAATACCTGCTTAGGCGTGTGTGTGTGTGTGTGTGTGTGTGTGTGTGTGAGGGGTGGGTTCTACTTACCGTTACTATTTTACTACTACTTCTACTTACCTTTACTTTAAAAGTGCACACGCTTTGCGTGTGGTCAGAACGTGTGGAGAGTGCGTTCGGTGCGCACGCATGCGGAGCGTGCACGTGTACCGAACGCACACTCCCACGCATGCGCAGCTTTTTTTGGTGAAAAAACCTCAAAAAAGCTTCCTGCGCATGTGTGCGAGCCACACGGAGCGCAGACACCGGTAAGCACGGGAGTGCGGGTGGGGCCAGCTCCCGGTTGCGTAGAACCAGTTTGGTGACGTCACAGCATCACCGCTACCAGATAGCGCGAACCAGCCCGAACCGGGAGCAAACCACCACTGGTGTGTGTGTGTGTCAGTGGTGGGATTCAATTTTTTTGCTACCGGTTCTGTGGGTATTGCTTGGTGGGCATGGCATGGCATAGCTTGGTGGGTGTGGCTTGCGGGGCATGGCAGGGGAAGGATACTGTAAAATCTCCATTCCCACCCCACCCCAGGGGAAGGATACTGTAAAATCCTTACTCCCCCTCCACTCCAGGGGAAGCTTACTATAAAATTCCCATTTCCTCCTGATCAGCTGCGACTTGGGAAGCAGAGAATAGATGGAGGCGGGGCCAGTTAGAGGTAGTATTTACCGGTTTTCCAAACTACTCAAAATTTCCGCTACTGGTTTTCCAGAACTGGTCAGAACCTGCTGAATATCACCTCTGGGGTGTGTGTGTGTGTGTACATACTGTACAGGAGAGAAATAGAAAGCTACAAATAAATATGAAACCTCACAATACATTTCACTTCCAACCTACATTTTACCACATGTTCAAGAAAAACAACATGGAAGGTTGACACCTAAGCCACAGCACATAAAAATGTCCACTTCTGCAAATATAGACAATGTACAGCATGCAAAGTTATTTTTTTTATAATTTCTTTTCAGTCACAACTTTTTGTGGAACCTCCAGCAATTTCTCATGGTGCCAAGAGTTCCATTAAAGCCTAGCTGAGAAAAGCATGTCTAGCATATTGTATTACGTCAGCCTACTTGATTAGTTGTTGACTCAAGATATTGTGCAAATTCCCCCCAAATAGAGGATATAAATAAACCGTAGTTCAGTCAATCATGGATAACCTGTTTGAATGAGTTATAGTTCAGTGTGTCATGCAAACCCAGACAATTGTATTAATTCAGAAAACCATTATCAATGAAACCTTGGTTTATATAAAGTACAAACAAAGCCAAGAACCATAAAACCTTGATGATGGTGCTCATAACCAAATTCAGAGACATTAAAATGACATCATACAAATGCAAATATTAGCTATTCCCATCATGATATCTGTTGTAAGTACATACTGTAAATCATGGGATGTACATGATGACAATCTCACAAGTATCAAAATCCCTCCTCACCCCTACTCCTGGTAGATGCTCATGGCTTCTGAAAGCACATTTAATCACTTTCCAGTATGAATCATGGAATGATTCCAGTATGAATCATGGAATGCACAGCTCATTTTTGTTGATGACCTATGTTAAATCTCAGGTTGTATAGTAGCTGCTTAGAGCTGAAGGTGATTCAGAGTCTCACAGCATACTCTTTAGCAAGGTTAGTGAAATATGAGAGACTTGATTCCATGAATTGAATTATTTTTAATTTAGAGTCAATATTTTCCTGTTATAGGCCTTTTCAAGACCATCCAGAAATTTCACTTGGAGCAAACTACAGTTGTCTATATCCTAATGGCTCTCAGCAAGGTAACAGCCCTTCAAGAGAGCGTCAAGAAACAGGACCAGTAGGGCTCCCACAAGTGCTGTTTATTGGTTCATGGTAGAACACCAGAACCTAAAAAGCTTGTTGGAGTTTCTCCTTGCCAAATGAAATCAAGGTTGGGTTATTTTGAGTTTCTTTCTCACCCTTCTCTCTTAGGATTGTGTAATCTTTTCTCCTTATTGAATTGGTCCCTTTCTTCTTGCCAAGTCCATCTCTTTTTTAACATAGTGTTTCACAACCTCTGTAACTTCAGGATGTGTGGACTGCTGGGAAATTTTGGGAGCTAGTTCACACATCTTGAACTTGTTAACTTTGAGAAACACCGCTTTACACAATATTATCATATGACTTCCTGAAGCATCGGAGCTGCACCGATGCCAATTTGGTTCCAAGTGCAATTTAAAGTGTAAGTGATAATTTATAAAATCCTACAAAGGGTGTCAGTAGAATATATACTCAGAATTTCTTCCTTCTCTGAAGTATGGCAGAGAAGGTACTTAAAGGGAAATAAGTTTTGCCAAAGGTCTTCTCTTGTGGAATTGCTTCCCATAAATATATTAGAAAAGTTATTTAATTTTTGAATTAACATTTTAATTTAAAAAGCTTAAACCCTGTTTAAATTGAGATTGAGAGTTAATGGATTATGTGTGTTGGTGCTGGTTATTGTTATTTTAACTGCTGAATTTGTGAAATTGCATAAGATCACCTGTGATAAATAAAAAATAGGAAAATAAATAAACATAAATATAAATAAATAGGAACAAAAACTTAGCCAGTTACACTACATGTGTACATGTAGTTTATGTAGTTTATGTAGCCTGGCTTGCTGGGCAAATAGCTCTATGCATCACAAGGGCAGAATAATCATAGGAAACAAAGCCGAAAAAAATGCTTTGTATCTCTAAGTATAGTCCGGTTGTTATTGCCATCTGAAAATAATATTTTGATAGTGGCTTCTACATAATTACTGTACATATACAGTATAGCATCCAATAGTAGACCAGTACTTATAAAAATTAAGAAAAATCTTATTACTAAAATATGTTAGCAGTTTTAACTAGATAGATGCCATTTGATACATTTTAAAATAAGAAATGTGTTTTATGCACTTTAAAATACAATTGACCATTCTGAAGCTTGAAGAAATATGAGTTTAAAGTCTGTAAACCGTACTAAAAAAGTGACTCCAAATAAACGTCAATCAAACATAATAAGTCTTTTTAACTAACACATTTTATGTACTGGCATAAGTTTTCAGGAGCTGCAAGTCACATCAGATTAATGGAAAAGCTAGATTGATGAAGGAAACAATTTTTTTGCCATCGTAGACTAACATTGTTCTGCTTTTACAATGTTTCCCCTCCCCCAAAGTTCCCGCAAATAAACATATTTCTACTTACTAGTAGTAGAAATACTAAGCATACAGTAATGGTTCATTCTTCCATTATTATTTTTTGTCAAACTCATGCGTGGGGTGAAAGGTCCATATCTTAGTCATATCTTAGTGTAGAAACAAAGCAAAATACAACATAACTCTTATGTCGCCATTGGAGGAGGTAATCTAAGTTTTTTCACTGCCAAGGTCTAAGCAAGACATCAGTTCTAAAAAAAAATAGTGTTGAAAGAAATATCCTTCTGGGGTTCAGTTCCAAGTGGGGAAAAAGACACTGGATACATGGAAGTTGTTTGGAAAGAAGGTTTATTGATGAACAGGATCACATGGCTTGAGTTCCTAAACAGAAAAAGCCATGATACTCAGCCATGATGCTGAGAGTGCCTTGGTTTTATGCTCTCTGTTGGGCTTTGACTTTAAACTTGTATTCTGATTGGTTGTCAAGACTCCCATAGGGCCATGCAAGGGCAACTCTGTAGTCTGTCCTGAGTCCCAAGCTTCGTTGAGCCTTGCTGGATAATGCAATTTCCCCAGGTACCATGTGGTGAGTTCCGTTGCTGGATGGGTAGAGGGCTAACCCTATCTTTGTTGGATCTTGGATGAGGGCATTTGCCTATGAATAGACCTAGCTATCTCTTTATCTCTTAAGTGTGGACATCTGCTGTGGGCTATTGAGGATAGTGGGTGCTATTAAGAGTGAGTTTGTTTCCTGCCTAAAAACATGTTTCTCCAGTTCTCATCCAGGGAAATAGAATATTCTGCCTTTTTAATATTTCCTAGAATATTTCATTTTCCTAGGAGAAGGAGGATGCTAACTTCCTACAATGGAATAATAACAGAATTCAGGTATTGTGAACTTTCATTCAGCAGTTTTACCTGAAACTTAGATAGAACTAAATTAGGAAAACAAGAGCAAATTTCTTTTCTAGATATCCTTAATATTCTACTGCATTTTTTAATATTTAGTTTATATATATATACACACAGAGAAACAAAATAAAAATACATAAAATTATAAATGAAAAAAAAGCTGAAAAAGACAAAACCATGTTTATTTACAATTGATGCCATGATTCAGGAATCATCTGTAGCTGATTTATAATCAGTGAATAGTTAAAATATGTTTGTCTTTCCCATGCTGAACAGTTTTTTGATTGTACTGCAAGTCAGTTTCTTTAGTACCAAAGTCAACTGCCATGTGGCAAAGAGATAAACTTCAAAAAAATATAAATATCTGAAAATACCAAATTGAATTAATACATGTAATTGCTTTTTACTGAAATGGAAAAATCTATTTTAAAAAGGCCTTAATTTCACTGCATCTCCAATAACCTAAATGCAATGAGTTCATTTCTAATAGCATTTGTTGAAAAGGATGCGACTTAAAAACCTGCCACTACGTGGTGCTGTGAACCAATGCCATTAATAATTATCTTCGTTTTGAAAGACAGACTTTAAGCAACTGAGCACCATCACCCTGAAAAAAAAGTTTATTTATATATATCCAGTGACGACCTGTACCACCCACCAGTATTTATGAAGACAACACCCCAAACTGGCACGTGCAGGGGAAAACGCTTTCCCCGCTGATCTTGCCGAGAAAAGACACACAACTCTTCACTCTTCCAGGTGAGCGTTTCTCCAACTCAGCTATAAAATGTATGGACTTCAACTCCCAGAATTCTTTAGCCAGCATGTTGAAATTCACGTGTTTTAAAACGGCTGAGTAACTGATAGGTGAATAGAGAAAAGATCTACTACTATCAAATATGCAACCTTCGCGTTCTGACTTGAACCTTCCGGCTTGCCATCAACGTCCAAAAGCTTTCGGGGATCAGATATCTCGGCCTATTACAGCTACAGAAGCCAACTTTTTCGTTAATTTCGAGCTCTCCTAACTTTTATTACCTATCACTGCAAGAAATAATACTGTAGAGACATTTACAGCCCACGTTTTCGAGGGCTGTTTGCCACTTCGTTATCCATTATCCATTATCCAAGCATTTGTTGGAGACCCTCCCACACCCACTTCACGGTCTGTTTCTGTTGCTCCCCTCTGAGAGGAGGTTTCGAAGTATTTCCAGCAGGACTTACAAATTCTGTAACAGCTTGTTTGTTCCCTATGCCATCCGTCCGGCAAACTCGCAAGATTCGTTTCTTTCGCCATGTGCATATATACATCCGAACTAGAATGTGTTGTTTCTCCCTGTCATATAAGATATGTGGGTATATGCATAATATTGTATTTATTTTGTCATGTTTATGTAGTGCAGAGGTCTTCAAACTTGGCAGCTTTAAGACTTGTGGACTTCAACTCCCAGAATTCTCCAGCCAGCTATGCT
>JANHFM010001499.1:0-18051 GCA_032468115.1 Grayia smithii | reverse complement strand
ATGACTGTTGCTGTGTCCCAAGGTCACGTGATCCCCCTTTTGCACCCTTTTGACAAACAAAATCTGTGGGGAAGCCAGATTCACTTAACAACCGTGTTACTAACTTAACTGGTGTGATTTGCTTAAACAACTGTTATCAAGAAAGATCATAAAATGGGGGCAAAACTCTAACAAATGTCTCACTTAACAACAGAAATGTTGGGCTCAATTGTGGTTGTAAATCGAGGACTTACCTGTCCAAATACTTCAATAAAACTAATTCACAGGCTCCAGCAGACATTTCGACCCCAAGTTCAAGCCCATGACTTGTGAAAGATTAAACAAGTTGGGGACAATCTGATCTCCAGGACAAGTGCTGTGAAAGGAAAAGCTTTCTTCCTGGATCCTACCAGGCAGCACTCTTCTGTCAGGGGTAGTCATGACTGTGGAGAGAGGACATACAACCTGTCTCCATATCATGGAGAATTTTACAGATAACCACCAGGATGTTGAATTTGACTCAGAAAGATACTGGAAATAATGTAACTTATAGAGAAGCATCTATAACTGTCTACACTGCTGCATTTTGTACCAACTGCAGCTTCTAGGTATTTTTCAAGGGCAGCCTTGTGTAGAATGCATTGGATTAGTTCATCTGAGAGGTGACTAAGATGGGAGTGATTATTAGGAGAGCCTTCTCATCTAGAGAAGGGTGCACACTTGATTTTTCTGGTTGCCTGCATTTGATTTTTCATTCAAATGCTATTTTGCTAGTTTTTCCTGGGTGCTATAAATGTTTCATAAAAGTCAGAAATTAAGCCAGGCAAAGTTTAGTATCTATAGTTAGTATTTAGTACCTGTTGTCCATGACTTATCACCATTCCTTTAGTGACCATTAAAAATTAACAAGGGCATTGTAAAAGTGACTTAACAACTGTCGGTCCTTGCACTTACGCAGCATTTCCGTAGTCGCATGGTCAAAATTTCCGTGTTGGCAATTGCAGTGATTTGCTTTACAAACATTACAAAAAGGGTTCTAAAATCAAGTGCGACTCAGTGAACAGTCCCCTTGATTAGCAATGGAAAGTCTGATATTATTGTCATAAATTGAGGACTACCTGTATTCATTCTTAAGAATCTTGCTAGTGCTAAATGATGCTGGTTTGCCCATAATGCGATTTATTATTGTGTTCCTTTCATTCTTTAACTGTTTCTTCTTCTTAGTAAAATTTTCAGTCTTTTTTCCCCATCACTTTTCAGTTCTCAGCCCATTTGCATCCTACATTATGCTGTCTTCTCTCATGTGGCAGAATATGTAAATTCAGAACAGACAAAAAAAAACTTTAAAAAAGTGATCTAGTAAACATTTTATAGCGTGTGGAAATTATTTGGAAAATGTTAGTGCTTTTTAATGTTAGTTGAATTAAAACCCTTTTAAGGTAATGATTGGTATTGTGTTAATTGTGTGATAGGCGAGGGTCTGCTAGAATGACTGGTTATTAAAGATGTATCACAGATTATGGATAACTCCTTTGGCATTAAGAGCATTCATTATCAGCTCTTATTTTGGCACATGAATGGAATAATGGCAGAGGTTCAGAAATTACTAGAAATTGGCTCTGATAATTAGCATTTGGGCTGCTGCCCCAGTTACATTTCATATTTTTGCTCATAGATTGTTCATACTGTAGAGCTCTACAAATTAAGAAATAATGATTATGTCTTTTGTTCTACTCAATTAAAATTGAAACATTCATTTTCTTTTAGAAAAAGAAAAAAAATCTTTTGAGAAACTTTTTATGATAGCAGCTTTGATTGTTGGAAAATTTCAGATAACCTCAGTATCTCAATAGTAAGAGAGTCCTTAAAGGGAGAATCAATTCATGGAGAAAGTACCCTTTAGTAGATATTGTTCTGTGTGTGAATAGAAGATTTTTCTTAGAACATATTTACCACTCATAGATGCAGGTAGACACTACTGATTAGAATGAATTCAGATCACAACTTGAAAAAGGAAGTATCAAAGTTAACTTCAAAAACTAAAACTCTTGGCTTCCTCAGAAGTGTAGATTATTAAATGGCACAAAGTTTTACAGTTTCATCCATGTACAAATTATATTTTATCATTTCTGTGTAGTTTCGTTTACATTTACACAGATATTTGTATGCTGCCTGTTCTGTGGAGTCTGGGCATAGACTAATAACATGGTAGAAACAAGTTAGCATGTAAAATGGTGGGAGGGATTTTTTGTGGTTGATGGGGGTTCCTTGTGTGTCTCCTTGGCAGAGGCCTTGAAATGGATCTGAGGAGATGATAGCCTGGCCTACCCTTCAGGAGTATTAGGACAAATTTAAATAAAATATTGTATTTTCCCTTGCTCTGAAGGTGAGGGTAGTACCAGTTTCTTTTGAGGACCCACAGTTCAGTTCATCTTTTACTCAGTCTGCCACTTTATTTGCCAAGTATCAGATGACCATACACAAGGACACTCCTCTTGAATGTGACGAGGACCAGGTACAGTTTATTGCATGTATTTTTTTTGTCCATATTATTAATGTTATCAATAAACATGAATGGACTTCTTTCCAGTCATTCAGATTGATCTAATCTTTCAAAGCAATATTTTTCCCAATCTTGTTTAAACTAAAAACAAGAGCCCAAATAAATCCTGACATAGGAAAGAGTCCATAGAGCTTCCAAGAGTAATCGCATCAGTCCAACCTTGTTGAAGCTAATCAGAAATACTTTGGTTAACACCTGGATGAAAGATTGAAAGGGAAACCCAGGGTTCTAAGTTAGAAAAATAACTCAGAAGAAAACAGTGTCACAGTATTTTCCTTACCGTTACTAATAAAATTTATGGTTGTCTCCATGAAATCATTAGAAACTGAATTCAGTTTAAGTGTTCTTTACCTAAAACAATATATTACAACATCTGAATTATTTTTAACAAAAACATTAATACATACATCAAGAACTATAAATGTTCAAATCAGTTAAATTAGATATATGCAGCCCTGAATCTGCATGCATATGAACTAAAGAAGGAAATAAAACAAATATTCAAACTGCAGCTGGGGTAGATCTATTCAAAAGATTCCTTGCGGTCCCATGGAATTAATAAAAATTATTTCTGAATAGACATATAGATGATTGAGGAAAATTGTACTGGCCCAGATGGTTAAAGCAAGCAGGTAACTGAATAACAATTCTAATTGCAAGAAGTAGAATGGTGATTCCTATATGCTGTGGTTAGATTCAAATTAAATGAGATGCTCTGAGATGTCAATAAAATGTATGCAATTTAAGTTAAGCTAATTTTATATGTCAATGGAACTTAAATGTAACCAACTATATCACTTTTTAGTAAACTGGAATCTGGAAAAGTAAGCTGCAAAGACATGATAATTCTATGTGGATTTCACATGTAGCTGAAACAATAAATAAATTATTAAGAAACCTCTACCAGATGGGTGATAAATAGACCAAAATTGTTCCATATAGGATGTCCTTGGTTAATGACCACAATTGGATCTGGAATTGCTGTCACTAAGTGATGTGGTAGAGCATGACACCACATGACTGTGCTGTTTAGCAGTGGAAATTCTGGCACTCCTGGTTGCTGTTAAGCAAATCATTGTGTCATTAATTGAGGACATCATATGGTCATCATTTGTGATCTCTTGTCAGCTTCCTCATTGATTTTGCTTGTTGGAAGCCAGCAAAGAAGATTGCAGATGGCAATCACATGTTGCAGAAGCCAGAATTCCGAGGACCCGTTGTATAAATACCACTTGTTCAGCACCTTGCAAGTTTGATTGCCGAACAAGTATTGAGCGAAGAACACCTGTAATACACTTATTTTAAGAACTGACAGCTGAAGACAGGTTAGATTGTTTTTCATAGATGTTTCATATTATTAGAAATTAATTGAATTAACAGGCACAACTCCATCCAGTCACCCCGACTCAACCCTGAATAGAGACTATAGGGTCATAAAGAGGGAGGTAATTGAATTAATAGGAACATTTACAAAGTACACATGACCAGCTACAGTACATCAGAATTTTGAAATAGTTCTACTGTTACGTATCCAAATACCTTACCTATTTTCTTAGGCAACCCTTGCCTGTTTTAGCTACCCGCATGTTGTCCCTAGTCTTTCCCTTCATTGATCTTGGAGTTCACATACTAAGTGAGTATCAGTAAAAACTTTTATACTATCCAGGCTCCTTGATCAGATCTGTTCTGCAAATAACACAGTTTCTCCCAGGTAAACTACTAGACTTTGTTATAGTAATTTTAATGGAATGGAATTTCCTCTGAGATGGTACTGCAAACAATCCAGGGTTACCGCACAATGCTTAGTGTTTTTTACAGTTATTTACTATTCATGTTTGAAAGGATTGTACTGAATGCTATACATTTTACCAAAGGTATTGCTCTGTGGTTTACTACTTTACTATGAATGGTTCATTAACACCATAAAGATCCTTGGTAGTATTCAAAGAACATTAAGGTTGCACTGCTAAGTGTATAATCTCTGTTGGACCTCTAGATGATGATAATTCACCATAGGCTTCCAAAAGGAAAATCCCGGATAAGGTAATTTTGGGAAAACATTGAAGATTTCCGGTGTCTGAAACGAGCTCACCTTTCTCCGCGCCCTTTTACTTTTTCAATGAAAATATGATCAAGGAATTAACATTAAAGGAGTTGGGCAAGTAAAGGTAAAGGTTCCCCTCGCAAATATGTGCTAGTTGTTCCCGACTCTAGAGCTCATCTCTGTTTCTAAGCTGAAGAGCCAGCGCTGTCTGAAGACGTCTTCGTGGTCATGTGGCCGGCATAACTAAATGCCAAAGGCGCACAGAATGCTGTTACCTTCCCACCAAAGGTGTTCCCTATTTTTCTACTTGCATTTTTTACACGCTTTCAAACTGCTAGGTTGGCAGAAGCTGGGACAAGTAACGGGAGCTCACCCTGTTACGTGGCACTAGGACTTGAACCACTGAACTGCCAACCTTTCGATCATCAAGCTCAGCATCTTAGCCACTGAGTCACCCCGTCCCATCCTTGAATTCCCACCCATGAATTCTTACAAGTTTGGATTAATATTGTGTACCTTCCTTGGTACCTTTGTTAATTTTAATATTTATGATCTTAACTGTTTCATGTTTTATCTTGCTATTATGCTGTAAATTGCCTAGAGTTGCCTCTAGACCCATGATGGCGAACCTATGGCACACAGTGGCACGCAGTGCCTTCTTTGTGGGCATGCGAGCTGTCGCCCCGGTTCAGCTCTGCCGTGCATGCGCGCGCCTTCCACCAGCCAGCTAGTCATCGGGTCCCTGCTGCGCATGCACGGGGGGGGCAGTGTGTGTGCGGGGACGCATCCACGTGGTGTGCACATGCGTGGGGCTGTATGCGCATTGCATCTTGGAGATTTGGCTACGCTTGCGCATATTGGGGCGAATGTACACGCGCTTTGGGCACATAGTCTGGAATAGGTTAGCCATCGCTGCTCTAGGCAATAAGGATGCCATATAAATTTAATAAATAATAATAAAGATATTCCCTGCAGCTGGACAGTATGACTTTAATTTTAAATGTTGTTTGCTTCATTCTGTCAAATCAACTGAAAGTTCTGACACCACCAACCATGTTCGTTCTCAGTAAGTCCAAATGCTTATTAAAGAATACTCTACAATTTGCTATGACTGTTTATAATTCCATCTTCAGACAAAACTTTAGCTGGGGCATATAAGCAGAATATATTTAGCATCCATGTTACTATATTGTTGTGCTGTTTCTTAATGAGACTTTTAATATGGGATGAAAATTGGGCTCCTGCTTGAGCTAATTAAGTGTGCTGAAAACTTGTATCCGATTACAGATGTATTTTTTTTTAACCTTAAAATAAATTTTTGTCTTCTTTAACTGCATTTGATAATAAAGTGTTACTATTTTGGGCCTACCATAAACAGCTCCTATAATGTTCCTAATTATTAAGACCCTTTATGGTGTTCCAGGTTTTCTAAAGAAACAGTTTATATCTGCAGGGTAACCAAAGCAAACCAAATGGCAATTGCACCAGTTAGACAACATTTCCATACATGATCATAAATTGGTGGGTAGTTCTCTTAAATCGCCACAGCAAACTATTTTATTGCAATACTTACTTAATGGAGCAAGCATTTTTACCATTACTTTTGGTATATTTCATAATGACAAGTTTATAGGAAAAGAAATAGTACGTAGCTCAGTTTCCACTGCAAAACTGGACAAGCTCCTTACCTTGAGCTTAATCAAATATTTGTTTTGGAAGGAAATTTATTTAAAGACCTGAAAAATATTCTCTGCCTAAAATGCTGCACCAGTGTGACTGAACTGGTTATGAATAGTCTTTTCCTTTCTCCTTTACTCTACCCCCACCCCAAACATACAGTTGACTGTTTAAAAAGGAAAATGGAACGTAAAGGAAAAGAAAATAGTTGGGAATAAGAACAGATTTTTTCCCCCTTCCCCCTTAGGGCATAAATATCTGAAACAAATCTGCAGTTTAAAACGTGCTTTCCTTCTATTAGCAATTGGTCCAGATATTTATTTACTGTGCTTTGATTCTGTTAGATTCATAGCAGGTTAATGATGGTATATAAAATATAATGATACCACAAAACCAATTAATAGTTACTTAGATAAGTAGTTGTAGTTAATGGATCTCTCTTTAGGAGACAGATCTTATCATAGTATTAAATAATTTGTGTGCTCTCAAGAACCACAGAACAGTGATTGGATGTTATAGTCATCCAATGAAATAAAGTTATAACTATATTTCATATAGTTATCTTAATAATAAATAGTGAAAATACTCTTATAGGAAAGACTATACTGTATAATCTTGAATATGAACAAATATTTAGGCAATGTAACATTTCTGGAGCAATAGAAATCTAGCATTAAAATTTTGGAAGGTCCTGCAGTGTCAAAAATATTTCCAATGGAAAAAAATAGTATTTAATTACACTCTACCAATTGATCTTATGTATAATTAAAGAATTAGAAAGTTTACATAAAAGCCAAACAGGCAGTTCCTATTATAATAGACTGTTTCTGAGATCTGAATGGATCTTCAGCAAGCTACTTAACTACTTTCAAATTCAGGAGTATAATTAGAATAATGAAACCAACAATTTACTCCTAAGGTTTATAAACAGCTTCAATTTATTCAGTCTTTGGAATAGCTTGGTTGTGAATAAGTGAATGCTACATTGTTTCATTGTCTTCAGGACTGTTTTAAGTTTATAGAAGTGTTTCCTTTAATTGCTAAATAAATTGGAAATATTTACTGTTCTTTTGTGGATTAATTATACTTTCTTTGGGTTGAATAAAAATAAAAAATGGCATCAGAAAAAAAAATACAGGTAGTCCTCAACTTATGACCACAATTGAGACCAAGATTTCTGTTGTTAAGTGAGACATGAGTTAGGTGAATTTTGTCCTGTTTTTATAACTTCGGTTCTTTTTTTTTCTTGCCTCAATTGTTAAGTGAACCACTGCAGTTGATAAGTTAATAATCTGGTTCTTAAGTGAATCTGGCTTCTCCATTGACTTTACTTGACAGAAGGTTGGGAAAGGTGATCACATGACCCCGGGATGCAGCAACAGTCATAAGTATGAACCAGTTGGCAGGCATCTGAATTTTGATCACATGATCATAGGATGCTACAAATGATGTAACTGTGAAAAATGGTGCTAGGTCACTTTTTTCAGTGCGTTGTAACTGAACAGTCACTAAATGAACTGTTGTAAATTGGGAACTACCTGTACTGTTCATGGGAGAATTTGATTCTTTAAAATCTGTCTTGCAGTGCAATAAAGAATGGTGGATGCCATGCACTTGTGTCAGTTTCAACTTATTTCATGGAAATTGGGATTCTTTCAGAAAAAGTGGAGTGACACCAGTACTTTTAGCCATGTTTGTATCTGTCTTTTAATATATCTTTGGCGGAGGGGAAGTATTTACCTGCACAGTTAGGCTTCCTTTGATTTTTTTTTTCCATTTCTTTTGTCTGTTTTGTATCATGAAGTTGATAGCTAGTCTTCTTTTGTTTACCTAGTTAGAATTTATGTAGTATGAACAGTTGTGTACCTTGGCTTCATGTGATTTCTACTTTCTGCTCACAGTACTGCCATAAATAAAAGTGAATAAACAAATGGGATTTCCCAGATTTTTTTAAAAAATATTTTCTATAAAGACACATCACCATCAATTTATCTGACTGCAACATTTGAATTAGACATTATTTTGCTATAACAATTTATATACACATACAAACAGAAATCTTTTAGGTTTTCATATGCTACATCCTAATCTTCATGAATGCACATGGCTGCTATAATAATATTATGCTGAAGTAGCTTTCCTGAACATATCTGTAAATGTAACTTTGTTTTCTTTGTGTTGTTATAAATTCTTCAGAATAATTTCTGTACTCAAGTTAAATTTGAAACTTGAGCCTTTTTCAAAATTATGTTTCTGAGTGGATTATATTGCTTCTGTCTTTACATTCTTCTGTGTAGAGAGCCACTTTGGCCTAGTGATTAAGGCATCAGGTTAGGAAGCAGCAGACTGAGTTCAAGTTCCCCCTTAGTCATGAAAGCCATCTGAGAGACTTTGGGCCAGTCACTCTCTTTCAGCCCAACCCACCTCACAGGACTTTTGTTGTGGGGAAAATAGGAAGAGGAAGGTATGTTAGATATGTTCACCACCTTATTTGTAAAAGTAATAAAGGTGGGATACAAATAAATAAAATAAAAACAAAGAAAGTAGGATCAATAAGCTATTGAGATCAAGGCAAGGGCACTTTAATTAGTACAGATACCATAGTCCTTGACTTATGACCAGTTGTTTAACTACTGTCCAAAGTTACGGTGGACTTTTAAAGTGCTACTTACCAGTATGTTCCATCTCAAAGTTACAACTGCCCCATCCCACGGTCATGTGATCATGTTTTGGATAGGTAGCTTGCATTTATGACAGATTGAAATGTTCTTTCATCATATGACTGGTTTGTGGATCGTAAGTAGCATTTTAAAAGAGCAATAATCTATTAAAAGTGTGAGGGAAGGGCATGTTACAAATTATGATTGAAATTCCAGGTTCTATTGTGGTTGTAAGTCAAGGCCTATCCATAACACCAGAACTTGGTCTTCCAAGCAAAATATTAAAGTACATTTTCAACATTACTGGACTTTAATAGAAACCCACACATCATTTCATATAGGATATCTATAAGCATCCTATCTTGACAATAGTTCTTATAGGTTTTATATAGTTGTAGTTTGTTCATCTGATTGCCCTACAGCAGGGGTGTCAAAGTCGATTTTATTGAGGGCCGCATCAGGGTTGTGTTTGACCTCGGGGGGCCAGGGTGGGCCTGGCTAGCTTGATGTCACTGTGGCCGGGGTGCCTGTGATGGCCTGAGTGCTCTGCTAGTGAAAACAGTCTCCCAAGCTTTGTTTTCAGCTATGACAGCTTCCTGAAACCCTCTGCCAGCAAAAACAGAGCTCAGGAGGGCCACCTGCCGCCCTCTCGAGCTCCATTTTCACTGGCAGAGGCACTGCGGGCCAGTCTTTTGCAGTTTCCAGGGTGTCCCCACGGGCCAGATCCGGCCTCCGGGCTTTGAGTTTAACACCCCTGCCCTACAGTTTTAAATTTGTAATATTAGTATCTTAAAATATATCCACTGTATGAAATAAAAGCCACTTGAATGCTTTTAGATGCATTTGTTAAAGTAAAAAACTAAAACAATCTAGTTCATTATACATGAATCACACAGGCAGGCAACATAATAACAGTTATAGATTTTCAAGAGCTAAATTTACAAAAATATTTATTTATTTCTACAGATGCCCATCTCAACAAGTAACTCTTCCTGTTAATATTAAGACATAAACTATCTCTATTATTGCTATTCTCTGTATTGATACAAGACTTGAAATAAATTGTTGATTTATTCCATCAATTCACACTCTTAATAATAGAAAAGCACTAGACATTAAGTTAATCTTTTTAATAATATTGCATAATAATGCATTGCAAATAATATTAACTTATTTTGTGTATTTCATTGTTTCATGTTGATCTGACTCTTCTGGTGATCTGAACTTCTGATAAATACATCAAATACAGTTTACGCGATTTCTCTGTGATTCACCACTTGAGGTATGAAATTACCTTTAACACTACATTTTTGTATTATTTAAATACAACATATAGTTTCTTTTCAGTATCTAAAGTTTGCTACCATATTTATAATACAGAAAATGAAATGTTCTCAGTTCCACTAATTTGAATTAATTTTGTTATTGTTGATTTAATTCTTTGAATTTCACTTGAAAATGATTGAGTTTTATATTTTTGTTTATTTTATGAATACATTACTTAAAGTTGAAGTGCACATTCTTTAGCTTTATATTTCTGTCTGTAATCGGTTGATGAGCTTTTTGGTACTTAATAGATCTTCATATATGAAGATCTATTAGGCAGCATGTTTTAACTAAAATATTTATATTTATTTATTTTATTTATATGTCATCCATTTTAGTGCCAAACGACTCTGGACAGCTTACAAATACAGGCTAGTAATATCTTAATCTGACTTCAAAGTTAAGTAACATTTGGGGTTTTTTGTACAATAGGTGAGATAGGTGATTACTAGGAACTGCAAACAAAATTCTATGGCATGTGTAAGTGAGGGAATGTCAAAATGAGTATTCCGTCGGTGCATTATGAATTTTGCCCCTTTTGCATTTATATCATGAAATCACAAACACATACATAAAAAGTGAAGCTTGTACTGTGATATTGTCAAACTGCGGATTCCTCTGACTGAGGAATCTGATCAGTGCATGTTCAATAAATTGTATCTACTTGGAGATACAATTCAATATACTGTAATCATAAGATAATAATATAACTTCACGCAGTAGCATGACAAAATAACAATGGTATATTGGAAGATCTGCAAGAAATACCGTATGCCTGAAGCAAGAATTGATGGACCACAAAACAAGCCAAAGTAATACAAATGTAGAAACCAAAGTGCTCTGCGACTTTAGAATTCAAACAGATAAGCACTTGCTGCATAACACTCCAGATTTAATAGTTGTTGTGAAGAAAGACAAAAAAAGTCTGGATAGTGAACATTGCAATACTTGGAGACAGTAGAATAGAAGAGAAAGAACTTGAGAAAATCACAAAATACAGAGATCTACAAATTTAAGAAGAATGACTGTGGCAAAATAAAGCAAAAAGAGTATTAGTAGGCACCATGGATGCAATCCATATGGAGCATCATTGGCATTGACCAAATCACCAGTTAATTGGGAAAAACAGCTTTATTTGGAACAGCTTACATCCTGGGACAATACTTTACACCTTCAAACCACAACATCTGCCTATCCCAGGTCTTAGATACACACAGATACACACACAGAGAGTATTTGGCTTCTTGTTCAAGTTTAGTCTCTCTGATCTCTATAATTAATTCTAACATGGGTTCACTTAATGGCCGTCTTTTGCTGATCTTTTCTTATCTACATAACATTCCTATACAGCCATGAATGGCTAATTTAAAGTTTGAGAATAAATTGAGCTTCTTAAAGTCTTAAGACCTTTAACTATTTTTTCAGATAAAACTGAATAGGTTATATGGTTAATGACCACAAATGAATTGAACTGAGTAGCAATTTAATCCTTCCCAGAATTCATCACTATGGAATAAAGGGTACAGATGATATGTGATAAATGATAGTGGAATGAATTTACAAGGTAAAGCAATATGAAAATTCTTAGGGCTGTGGTGAGATTTCTTGTGGACACACACACACACACACACACACACATATATTAGTAGGAAAAATAACTTATATTTATAAAAAGGGAACACAGGGGTTTCATTGTATCTGCATATTAGAGTGATTTAACTCTCAACTGTTTATAAGAATATACACATATATTCAAATGGCACAGTCTTTTTTGTATTACTTTATTGGTAAGAATCTTTGGGGACAGAAATGGAATGTAATTTTGCAGATGACCTTCAGGTTCTGTCTTTGAGGTCTTTGGAACCATAGTTGTCTGCCATGTTTTGGTAGAAATTCAAAAACACGTACAGAGGTATTTATGGAAAAATGGGTTTAATATGCTGTTTGCATCTATGTGATAAAAGCTCTAGCCATTTTATACATGTATCAAGAAATATGCAAAAAAGAAATGGTATGACTGCAGAGTCGCAGCTGCCATTTTGACTTTCTCAATTGCCTTATGCCTGCTTCTGCCAAAATTTTATTTATTTATTTCCATTTGAATGCTTCTTGATTCCAACCAACTCTGGGCAGTTTACAACAATAAACACATAAAGAATATAGAATATTAGCCAAAACAAGTATAAAAATTACAAAATAATCACAATCCAGCAACAAAGTAAAACATACCTAAAACATAATCCAGCCTAGCCCAGTGACTGAATAAACAGCTAGATTAGTAAGGCTTTCCAGAATATAATTACAATAGGAGTTGAGAAGATATTGGGGGACCCCCTTCCTGACCGTTAGGGTTAGGGCATTTACACAGCAAAGAATAAAGAATAAATAAAGAATAAATTTTATTCTGTTTTGGAAAAGATAAATCTGAAGTTCACAAAGCAGAGCCTAAAATGAATCTTATACTTGAGCACTTTTCTTTTTTTAAAAAAACCCCCACAAATATATAAATCAAAGAAAGCTAACAGTTTCAACATTGTATTTTGCTTCTTAAAAACAGAGAGCCTAGCTTGGAGAGTTAATGCTAGTTTAAGGTCAAGGTTCCTGATGACTTAATATCGAGTGCTTAAAAGAACTTTTTTTCAGACCTTAAAGAGTTAACTACCACATGAGTATAATGAAATTGTCAAGTTACAGTAATTGCACCAGTAATTTGAGATGTTGCATTTTGAATGAAGCCATGTGTGAAGAGTTTGTTGTTTTCATTTGCTGGATCTACCCTTAACCTTTTTTTTTTTTACATTTGTCCAAGCTATGAAGGCTAGTCAGAATCATTAGACTTAATAGGAAAAAAGCTTTTATCACTCGTCAAGTAAAACAGCAGATCCCTATTATTTTTCTTCTTTTGTATAGCTATATGCTTGCTTATTTATACTTTATTCTATGTATATTTTTAACTTATGAATCTTGAATTGAATTTTGTGTGGCACTGCTTGCATATGTTTCTGATTAGATGACTAAATAAAAAAGGGTTGCATATTCAAGGCCATAAAAACTTTTGAACAAATTACATATGCCAGTTAAAAAAGGGTACATTTCCCTCTTTTTCAGTATAATACATGCACACATATTCCCAAACATAAAAGCAGATTTGAAGACTTTGGGAGGTACAGCATCAAAATATTAATTGGAGCTCCTTTATATACACCCTATTGTCTTACTGCATTCCCTGTTAGGATCATTATTTTCAGTTGTCAGTAACCCAGAAGATTTTGGGATATTGTGGGGAAACCCAAAATAAAAATAATTATTGGAATTACTTTTCAACAGATTAGTTTTCTTACCTTTAATGGAATATATTGACATGATCATTTTACATTCTGACATTCAGGGTAGTTTCACATACCTTAGCATTGTTTGTCATGTACAGTTATACCACTTACGTGTTTATGGGACAGGAAAAGTCCAAAGTTAACTGAAGGGTATTTTTAGTGTCCTCCTTTTTTCAATTTAAATGAAAGCTGGTCAAAAATAGTTTTAAACAAATGCATATTACCTTCTTAAAAATGATCAAGTGGCCAATATAATGCTATGTATTGTAGCCTTAGAAGTAAGCTCTTGATTTATTAGAGCTTCCATCCAAGATTTAGTTAAGACAGGCTACAGTTTCACTGTCTGATAGAGATGTAAACAGATTTTAATAGGAGACCAAAGGATGATAATATCAAAAGAAAGACAGAAGCCTTCTAAGATTAGTGGAGGAAAGGAAAGTGTTGGGAGGATTGAGGGCAGTGGCTTGGTAAGATATGTTTATGTCAGTGACTAAGAGTATGGAGGAAAGGGCCTGGGAAGATTGTTCATACTGTGCTGAATCAGTTGAAAGTTGCTGAAGGAAGGAGAAAAAGCTTCTTGGTTGTGGGTAAGCTGTTGGAATATACTGCACTGGAAACACATAATAGCTTTGTTCTACATGCCCTCTCCAGTTTTTATTTTATATGCAATCTCAAATCAGAATGTTCCAAGCTTTGGTTTCCACCAAATTGGCTGACTGAATGGTTGCTTTAGATTCTGAACCAAACCATTTTCACAAGTCTTAAGAGTTATAGAAAAGCAGATTTCAGTTGAATGTTAAAGAAAACTTTTTAATGTTAAAAACAGTTTGACAGCAGAACCAGTTCCCAAGAAAAAGTGGTGAGCTCATTAATAGTTGGATACATTCAAAGAAATACTGACCACCCATTTGTTGGACATGCCTTAATTTGGACCACTTTGCTAAGTATGGAGTTAGACTCCATGAGTTGGACTCAATAGCCTAACTGCCTCTAGTAACTTAATCAGATATAATTCAAATTGTACAGATATTACCTGATTTAATAATTAAGGAATTTTTGGGTAGAATAGTATCTAAGTGTAATTGGATTTTTAAAAGAATGGCTTGCTGACGGTTCTTAAAGGCTCTCTAAAGACAGTGACTCTGCAATGAGTAATAGTGGAGGGATAGAGGAAGCTTGAGTTTTTTTATTCTCATTGTGTCTTAGTTGGAGGTCTGCAAGAAGCAAGAATCTGGAGAAAAGGATTTCATATGTTTGTGCCTAAAATCCCCAGGGGAACTGGAACTAGTACAGTTGTCAGGGTTCATTTAGTCATGTGAGGGATCATTTATTTCTTTTATGTGCTGTTGGCTCAGTGGTGGCTGTTTTTTTTAATCTGTTACAATTCTTCAATTCTTACCTCTTTGTTTCTTCAGACTACTTACAGATTTCTGAGTGCTAGCTTTGGGGCAGATCTCAACCTTATGGAACTTGTTACAACTAAATTCTCTCCGATCCTTATTTTGTTACCTTTTATATATATAAAAAAGCATCATCTTTCTACTCTAGTAATGGGCACTACTATCTAGCACTGTATAATTCAAGACAATTTAAATCTGGTAACCCTGGTTAAAATTGGAACGGTCTATTTAAAAGTTTATTCTGATGGAAGAGATATGTCTTATTCTGATACACCCAGATTCTAGGTAAAGGGGCATCTCGTCATTGGTAGTAGCATGCCTTTCTAAGTGAAGAAGAGCCACAACCAGATACCCCAGACTAGAGGGCAGTGAGTGTGATTCCCAGGAGTTGTCTGATGGCTAATGTAGGCATCTCTTCAACTGGTTTAATTGGCATAATAAACTAAAAGATTATTGTGAACACATTTTCCTGGATTGCAAGCTGCTTTGGGATAAACACATATTTTCCTGGGATGCATTTTTAAGTAGGAGCCAGTAGGTACAACAAATATACCTATATATCCCCTGAAGTATGGTTTCTGAAAAATTTCTAATAATTATTTGGTGACAACTTGAAGCTAAGAAAATTCAAATTATTTGAATATACTTGCCGTATTAATTAAATCCAATTAATTAAATGAGCATACTGACTTTTCAACATTGGTCCAATCACAGTACACTCAAAACAATTTACATCAGCATAATTATATAAATTGGATGTACTATCTTAGACTCATCAAGTCCATTTAAGCCAGAGGTATGAAACTCAAGATCTGGCTCATGGGGTGTTTAAATCTGGCTCACGGAGCCAGCCTGGAAATAGTAAAGGACTGGCCCGCAGAGCCTCTGGCAGCCAAAATGGAGCATGGGAGAACCACATGCGGCTCCCCCATTCCCTGTTTTTGGCCTGGATGGCCTCCTACATCATTCTGCTGGTCAAAATGCAGGAGGCTGTCTAGGCCGAAAACGGGATGCAGGGGGCCATTTTGGTTGGCAGGGTGCTGCAGGAGGCATCTGTTCGGTTTCCCCTCCCCCCAGCTGGCCTGTGGAGAACTACAATGCTGATCTGGCCCTCGAAGAAATTCAGTTCGACACCCCTGATTTAAGCCATCAAACCCCTACCTTAGTACATTTGAGAGATAAACTTATTAACTGCAGGTGATTATTCAAGGGGATTGCCTTGAATGCAGGGGTGAAATCCAGCAGGTTCTGACAGGTTCTGGAGAACCGGTAGCGGAAATTTTGAGCAGTTTGAAGAACTGCCAAATACCACCTCTGGCTGGCCCCAGAGTGGAGTGGGAATGGAGATTTTGCAATATCCTTCCCTCAGGAGTGGGAGGGAATGGAGATTTTGCATTATCCTTCCCCTGCCTTGCCCACCAAGCCATACCACGCCCACCAAGCCATACCATGGCCACAGAACCGGTAGTAAAAAAAATTGGATTTCACCCCTGCTTGAATGTTAATTTTTTAAAACAAGTAGCAAAAAAAAAAAAAGGTCAGAAATTGATTCACATACTGCACTAAGCCTTAATGCAGGTTCTTGTGAAATAACTCACTGTAGCCTTTGTTATTGATTAGGAGTCTTTTTCTCAATATGTATTTATGTGTTTTCCAAAGTATTTGCCTTTTTAAGTATCATTGTTTTGTTGTGTGATAAATCTTTTTCCTCCTACTTACTAACACCAATTTTAAAAAGTCGTACTGAATAAAAACAAGATCCTTCTATTATGATCTTAATTTCCTAGGCAGAACATTTACCAAATGGTCCAGATTGTGGCTATGGTTCTTTCCACCAGCAATATTGGCTTGGGGGAAAATTACTTGCTGTCGGTGTAATTGACATTCTTCCGAAGTGTGTATCCTCCGTGTATCTCTACTATGATCCTGATTTTTCTTCGCTGTCACTGGGTGTCTACTCTGCTTTAAGGTAAGGAGATATGTACAAGACACTTATCATATTTTTGCACTTAAAAGTATTCAAGTTAATCTAATGACATTTCTAATGCAGATAGTCTTCATTTAATGACCACAGTTGGGATCAGCAAATCAATTGCTAAGTGATGTAGTCACAAAGTGGATAATCATGTCCTAGTGACTGTGCTTACAGATTTACTTCAGCTTTCCTTTGTTTCATTACATCCCACTCCAGCCCATTATAGTTAACTATGGCTTCATGTGGCTTTCTGCTCCTGAGCTTGCTACTAATTAGCTTGAAAACATGATATGATTTATAATGGCATTGAATTTAAGAGTTATTTTTCAATATAGGAAAACAGGGCAAAAGAAATAGTAAACTAGATTAACTAGTTTTGTGGCACTCTGAAATGTCATTAGTCTTTATTCATTACTTTGTGGGCAGTGAGGAATGAATTGGAAATAATTTGCCTTTGGGAAACAGTAATTAAAGTTATTTTTTGTAACAGTTTGATTGATTTACCCAAAGAACTATGACATTGTTTATAATCCACCAGTCAGATTTTTTTTTATTAAAATCATCTAACTGCTTAACTTTTCAGTGTTTGAATATTGTTAAGGAGAATTAAAATGATTATGGGTTTGGGTTCATTCCCATTTCTGAGTGTTGCTGGCAATAAAAAACATATCTGTAACGAATAGTAATATTGGTGTGATAGCTATTGATTTCTTACATTTGAATACCATAAGTTGTAAATAGTATAATAACTCAGATTGCATAGTTAAAAGCTATTATGTGAATTTGATGTGTAACATTCAGAATATATATGAAACATTTTCTTATTCCTTGCTGTGAATTTTAGTTTGGGTTTTGGACTGAATTTATGCCAAATATGCATGTAATTTGGTTAATTTTAAACATGAAGCACAATAGTTTATTACCAAAGAAGAATAATCTACAACAAATTAGATATCTATCTCTTCTTTACCACGGTCTTTACCACGAGCTGCTGTGGGACACTCTGATCATTGCATGATTCACCTTGTACCTGCTTATAGGCAAAAACTTAAAACCACAAAACCAACAACTAAATCAGTGAAGACCTGGAGTGAGGAG
>JANHFM010001498.1:186995-203075 GCA_032468115.1 Grayia smithii | reverse complement strand
ACCTACTAGGACAAGGAGTTAAATGATCTCCCCTCCCCTTCTCCTCCCACTTCATCTTCTTACGCTGGAATATATTCTGCCCATTTTGGAGAAAAAAAGCACAATATTGTATGGCGTATAACGGTTCCAAGGAAGTTAGGATCACTTCATCCTAACATTTTCTCTAGGCAGCCTTACCTAGCCTGGTGCCCTCAAGAGAAACTGATTTCTGTCATCCCATCATGGTGCTGTTGGCTATGGAAGACAGGGGCTGCAATCCCAAAAGTTTGGAAGGCATCAAATTGAGTAAAGCTGCTTTCTATCATGCTAATAACTTACATATGAAGGTAGTCCTCAGGTTATGATCACAACTGAGCCTAAATTTTCTGTTGCTAATGACCTTTCATTAGCAACATTCATTAGCAAGTTGGTAAGTGAATCACTGCAGTTGCTAAATTAGTAGCATGGTTGTTAAATGAATCTGTTGTCAGAAGGTCTTTAAAGGTGATCGTATGACTCCAGGACACTTAACTGTCATAAAAATGAGTCAGCTTCCAAGCATATGAATTTTGATCAGATGACCATGGGGTTGCTGCAAGTCGAAAGTGTGAAAAATGGTCATAAGTCACTTTTTCAGTGCTTCTGTAACTTCAAACATTCATTAAATGAACTGTTATAAATTGAGGACTACCAATATCCTTCTCTCCCTATGAACAACCTCTGTGGATTTTGTTTTTGCAGTGATAATACATGGCAAAGTTTTAAAGGAACGGTATATTTCATGTGCAAGCCATCGTTTTTTAAAAACCCTACTGATTTTTGACATATTAAAATACAGATGACTACCTAGTAACATCACTTTCCATTGCCAAATTAGCCTTCAGCCATTATTAAAAAATTAGCAAGATTCTACATAGAAAAATGAAAAGATAAAATACTTCTCATTGTAAAACAATTAAAATAATTTTTTATGTAAACCTAAAATCTGGATTTGGCAAACAGATGGAATAGGTAAGTGGATTTTAGAGATCTTTGTTGGTAAATCATACAGTAACTCATGTTGAAGCATAAAAAATTAGATTGCATTGAAGTTTGCATCTACCAATATTTAGCATTCTCTACATTATCTTTTTACTTTGGAAGTTTTCTTCATAATCAGTTTCATAGATTGTGATTGTATGCCCACCATCAATAACAGCATTACAGAGGTGGAAGGAACATGGGAGCATAATCAAGATAATTTAGATAAATATGAGATAGGTGTTATTTTTATTATCTTAAGTTGCTGTCATTCTATTATAATGTATACTATAATGTGTTTTGACAATTTACATAGGTTAATATATTTGCCACACAGCACTTGGCTTTGATGGAGTTGTTTATAAGTTCCATTAAAATAGTTAATATATAAATAAATTTTAGTAGTGGTCTCATGGATATGGAAAACAAATCCAAACGGCATATGCTTAACACCTACTATATCAAAGTTTTTCAAACAGGTCACTAAAATATATATTTTCTAAACTGCCTTTTTCTGGGATTGTTTTCCTGCAGCTGGTTGTATATTTTACTTATTAGATTCTTACAGTATTTTAGAATATGATGATGTTTTGCGTCAAGGTAATGAAAATTGGTTTGATGTATATAAAGTATTTACTTGTCTTTTGAAGGTGGGGTGTATATTATTTTATGAAGATATGGTTCCAAAAGCAGGATATAGATTTATTGAATTTATGTATAGATCAGATGGATTAAATCAATGGATCTTTAAAACCTCTGTTCCTCTGCTTTACTTTTACTTGATCTCTCCATCAGGTCTAGACCTGGATTTATAGGAATCAAGCTCTATGAGTGTGTCAAGAGACACATACTTCTACCATCATTCAAAAAAAGTGAACTTTCATCATTCCCTTTGTTTTGTGTATCAGCACAATGTCATCCACCCACGTTGAAATGGAAATTCACTTTAATCTTTTATCACTCCTATGTTCTTCCTATGTAGCAAAGCAGTCGGTCTGCCAACCCTTCATGGAAAACCATAGAATGAATATTTTAAGAAGATAATCTCATTGTCTTATCCTATGGTCCTGCAACTGGGACTATCCAGTCTACAGTTTATGAGAATTGTAATTAGAAAATCTAGGGACCATAAGATTATCTACCAAAGCCAAACACATCTATTTTCATTTATTTCCTTGTCTGTTAAGCAACCTCCACTCTGATAGTAGCACTTGGAACATCTTGTAGAACATATTAGACTAACAGAGTTGGAAAGGCTCTCTGAGCTTGGTTGCCAGTTTAGGCCACTACTGGCCTTTTGAGGTGATCAAAGGAGGACATCGAGTCTGCCAATGTGAAGATCCATAGAAGCAGGGATCTACCCCATTATACAGGACCTGAGGTGCAGACTATGGACAGAGACCTCAGAGACAGTCCAACATATAGTGGCAGACAGGAAGAGCATACATTGAACAGTAAAATCAAGTAGTTGGCACTGTGAACAGGAATATCTACAGAGTATATGGACTAGGCCCTCCCAAGTCCAAGTGGAGATTCCATAGAAGGTTATTAGTAAGGTCCTATGGGACTTCCAGATTCAGACATATAGGCAGCTTTTGGCCAATCGACCAGACATTGTGATAGTAGACAAGAACCAAAAACCTGGTGGTGATAGATGTAGCAGTTCTAGGAACAGTTAAGATATTGTACAGAAACCTCCAATTCCCAGGCCTCTTGTAGAGGACTCAAGATTGTGGAAGACACATACCACCCATAGAGATAAGGGATCTCTCTCTCTCTCTCTCTCTCTCTCTCTCTCTCCCTCTCTCTCACTAACACACACACATCACAAGATATGTTTGACTCTTCCACTAAATTTGCTGTGATTTTATTGTTCTCAAATTCATTGTCTGTGAAACAGTTTGAACCAAATCGAATGGAAGAAAGGCAAAGAGAAGGCCTTTGAAAAATGCCTTCCTTTCAGTGAAATGTAACTGGAAAATTCTTACTTAACTGCAGGAATGAACAATGGGCACATGGAAATCCAAGCTTATATTTCTTTCTGCCTGTTTTTAAACCCCAAAAATTAGTCAAAACTGAAATACATTTATCAATTAAATATTTAATTTGCACAGCTTTCCGATGTAGGTAATTTCCATGGTAATCCATCTTCTTTAAAAGCAATCAGCATTTCCTATTGCTTTTTCCATTAAATTGTATTAAACAGCACCTTAGGAGGAAATTGAAAGCTTTCCTTTCAAGTCAATCTTTATCACATGTGTACTTAGGAGGACAAATAACTGTTAAGTTTGCAGAGTACAACTGCATCAGCATATTTATCTAAAGATAATTCAGCATGATGAACAAATAACAAAATAGGCTCAGTTTATCGAAGCATAACAGCTAATTGATGCTGTTATTGGAAAGTTGTCTCATTTCATGAAATACCGAAACGGCACACAATATTCTCATGCCTTCTTTCCATTTTTTTTGTGTAATATAAAGAGCGCTACTGTTTCAATTTTCAACTATTTGCTGTTTATACAAAAACAATTATTTATTAGGAGATATTTGTCAGCTGCTATAATCTATGCAGATTTTGGGATTTTTTTTTACAAGGAGCATTAAAGAAAAAGCAATCATGAAATAAATATAAAAATAAAAAAATAAAAATAAAAATCTATTTACTTCTAATGGTCACTCAGAACTAATCAGAACTAAATGCACTGTGGAATAAAAGGGTCTGGCGTGTTTTGTAGAATATGAGGAAAGGAGAGATCGATGGAGGAGGTCCATTAATTCCGGGAGGGGGAGGTATTTGCCAAAGCATGGGAATGACGATGGAGGAGGTCCATTGTCATGCCCATTCCCCAGAAGATCTCAGAAAATGTAATGGGAGGGTAATAATGACATTAAAATAGAAATCAATAAAAAGGAAGCAGTGGGGTTCTTTCAGAAAATATTCTTGCTCAACTGAGAAGAGATTAAAACAGGGTGAGCCTTCTGTTCCTCTGCCCGAGGCTGACAGTTGCCCTTCCCTGTTCTACAGATCTGTATTAGGGATTGATGCATATTAGTTAAATAAATCAGAAAAATTTCCCTCACCTCCCCTTTCAACAGAACAAAGGACTCTTCAAAGCAGATGCACGGATATCAACATGATTAATATTTCTTACAATCAAGCAGAGAACATAAGCCTCATGCTAATTTTGCATAGCTCTCGGCTTTTTTTCTAAACCCCGTTGCAAGATATTAATTCAGAGCATTGGTGAGATTTTACTGTCTGCTTCCTGGGAATGAAATGAGAATTTCAAAAAAGCAAAATAAAAGGTAGTGGAAAGTTGTTCCTTCTTCTTTTTGTTGTGGCCTTACCCGGTGCTTGTTCACTCTCAATTACTTGAAGCATGCACCCCCTGCCACAGGTCATCCCAGTAGGAAAATAAGACCATGGGAAACTTAGAATTAAATATGTGTGTGAGAGTGTGTGTGTGTGTTTCTTCTGTAGCATCTGGTCTACCCAAATATGAGAGGGAGCATACTGCTTCCCTTTCACCCTTCAGCCCCAACCCAGGAGCCATCCAGGCACGACAAACTATTTTCAGTCAAATATATTTGCTTTCTATTTTGCTGAGAAAGAAATAAAGGGAGACTAGTATAGCTCTATTTCAAGCTATTTAACTCTAATCAACTAGCCATACAAGCCCAAGTTCGAATCCCAGAAGGGTATGGCTCCAATAGAAGCTCTGACCCGAAGCTGGAGACTATAACCAGGTCTTTTATTGGCCTTCTGATCTCTTGGAGGATGTCATTCCGAAGGGTAGGTGCCATGATAGAGAAGGCGTGTCTCCTGGGCCCTACAAGGTGACTCTACTTACATGGGACCCAGAGCACGATCATCCCACCTGATCACCCTGGATGGCCAGAAAGAACTGAAAACAGGCAGTTCCTCAAAGAGTCAGGCCACATGGCATAAAAAGCTTTACAGGTGATAACCAGCACCTTGAATTGCACCCAGAAGTCAACTGGTAACCAGTGCAGCTTGCAGAATCGCAGAACCGGCATACTCAAGCACACCCATCGCTGCTCATGCCACTGCATTCTGGACCAGCTGTAGGTTCTGAGCATCTTCATGGGCAGCGCCATCACAGCAGCTCATTTGACAGATTCCATGCTTCAGAAATACCTTTTGATGGATGTACACATAAGGAAATTAGGCAGATTCTTTACATTTTTCCCTAACTAGTTAGCAGTCATTTCTACAATCACTGTAGGTAGTCCTTGGCTTAATTATTGTTCAGTTATGACAGATGCCTCCAAAAGGGACATATAACCCAGACTTGCCTTCCCATGGTCACATGATCACATTTTGGCCAACTGGCAACCAGTCACATTTATGGCTATTTGCAGCATCCCATAGTCATGGGACCACAATTTATGATGTTTTTGTTGGAAACCAACATTTACTTCTGGTTTCCGGCAAAAAACACCCTATAGCAAACAATGGGTTTGTTTAATCACTATAGCATTCATTTAATGACTGCTGCAAAAAAGTTGTAAAGTCAGGTATGGCCACATGTGCCCTACTTAACAACCGTCATGACCTATGACCAAACTCACAGGCTCAATTATGGTTATAGGTCAAGGATTACGGTTAATTGTTACTTCGAAAATAATATACTTCTAAACATTTCTTGGTTGGCAAATATCAGGACAGTTGAGCCTATTTACCAGACTTTCTAATATTCTTAGCTAAATATCAAGGATTCTAGAGGTACCAAACATCCATCAACAATGATCCACATGGGGATTTTGATGGATTTTTTCAATCTGTGTTAATTGCTGTTATTAGTACTAACCTTATATCATACCCCACTCATTATTTGAATGAGTCCTAGTTGACTTGTCAATAAAGATAACAATTTTACAGTGAATTTGGAATTTGCTTAGTTAATTGCTCTGCCATTTACATTTAGCCAGAAATAATGCACAATTGTAGTTAGTATTGTAAACGTCATAAGCATTTAGAGTACTTGGGGCATAGCAACCTTCTTCTACTCCTTTTTTGCTTACGTTTTCAAATGTCCTTCACACAAGCCACCTATAGTAGTGTGCTTATAATTATTCAGAGAGCTTTCCATTCTACCATAATGTTCTGATTATGGAAACGAGAAGCACAAAGGTGCCATGATGCTTTTTTCCTTTGCCAGTTTCTGATTTATGTAAGCTGCTCAACGTTGGCTGGTTCACACAAGCAGCAGTGAGTTTCCCATAACTAACGTAGTTACTGCCCTGTGGGTGACCTGCCTTTTTTACATTAACACCTGGACCTTTAGTGTCCTCCTGCTTCTGTATCCATCTTACAACTCTAAATTATTTGGTCTCACAAGAATTTCTTAAAACAGTGACAATTTAAATATCAGATTCACATAGAGATATCCAGAAGGATCTTCTTTTCTAAGGATTGGTCCCATGCACCTGTTTGCAGCATTTATTGTACACCGATGCATGAGACCAATTCTTAAATAGCCAGCGCAATCACCTCACAATTTTTGTTAAACATTTTTGGGTAACTATAAGCTATGTGGACATAATGACATTAGCAAAGAGGATGAGTTTTTCTTAAAGTTTGTGCATTGGGGTTTCTTTCTTTGATTAATAACATAAACAAATGTTTACATGTTTCACTTTTTCTCTTTTCCACCAACCAAAATGCACCTGTGGAGAAAGCCATCTCTATTCTAAAATATTTATCAAATCACCCCAAATTCATCTACACAAGGATATATATTTTCACGGGATGGAGACAGAAAACATCACAATCAACTTTCAAATAGTCTTAATTATACAAGTAAACAATATTCAGATTACAGACAAAGCAAAATGAAACTATACAATCCACTATTTGTATTATATTACCAGATTCAGAAAATCCAGTTAGGCTACATTTGAAATCCATTCAGTAAAGAAATAATATGTAAACTTCTCAAGTTTTCAACATTTTGTCTAATATATTTGGTGAACTTTTATTTCCTGATCCGTTTTGTAAAACAAGGTATCTCTACAATTTTGGAGAAGAAATAACAATGACATGCATTTAAACATACATTAGAACTTCCAGTTGAGAATTTCAGTGTAAAAAAACGAAACAAAACAAAAACCCACAGTGGGAGTATCATATCACTTCTCCAATATAATTATGTGCTGTCTCACAGCTAAACCAACGCAAATAATTCTTGCACTCTTTTAAAAAAAAGTTATTTTTCTCCTTTCTCAGACCCATCAAGGTGGCATGTAGCCTTTCAGATTTGACTACGTAACTTTGGCAATTGGTAAACAATGAAATTCAGATAGTTGCTGTCCTCAATTATTTCCATGTACAGCTGTTAACGATAATTTCCATGGAAACAGAAAAGAAAAACAAAAAAAAAAGCAATTTTTAAAAAAATCTTCAAAACAGCCTATTGTAGACAGCAAACCAATGGCAAGAAGTATTGGACACAAAAACTATAAAGGCTTGATGATAAAAATGGGGGCTGTAGAAAGACCAAAGCTATGCTATAGCATTGAATGGGAGAATTACCTCCTTGCAATCTCCCCCCACCCCCCAAAAAAAACCAGTGAAATGGGAGGGTTACTACAAAAACTCGCATTTCTGTTCTGCCCTTATATCAAATTTTGTCTTCTTCATTCAACTGGTTTTTTTCTTCATTATGCACTGTCTTTTACTTTTTGCAGCAAAAGAAATAAGAGGAAGAAAAAGTGTGAATAATTATTAGTCCAAACCCCCCCCCAAAAAAAACATTTGAAAAGATGGTATCAATCCTTAGATGAAATGAATGATAAAAAAAAGAAATAGCCATAACAGAAAAAAAACTACACAAAATAGGACAATTTTTTTTCATCCAGCATTTCTTCTGTTTTTGCTAAGAAGTACTTATTCCACAGAAGGATAAAACTGCAGTGGTGTGGCTCAGCTTTAGCCAGAAGCAATGGTGGTAGACATTTTTCACTTTTCCCAGGGGAAAAGGTACAGGTCTTCGGAGGTTTTTTTCCCCCTAAGTTGGGAAAAAGATACCCGTGGGTAAATCAGGGGAGTTCTGAATGAGGAAATTATATTCTGTGAGGAAAGTATTGCTAAGAATTTTTCCATAGATGATCATTTAAGTGCAAAATCTTCTCTGCATTTGAGGCAAGAGGATTTAAACCTGTTTGCCAAAGTAAGTTATTCTACCACATTTTGTCATCTTAACAAGTTATGCACAATTAATTTAAATCTGCAACGTTATATGACTTTAAATCAGAATCTGTAGATTATAAACTTTGCTGGAGAGAAAAATCCACAAGATCTATTTCAATCAAACTCTATCCTTCTTTTGGTATTTTGACCCGAAGTGCCAACAGCCATCTGCGTGGAAGGCAAGATCCAAGTGCACTCACTGCTCTTCAGGCATAGGTTCTTCATCTTCTCCAGCCTCTTGCTTCTCAGGAGGAGCTCCAAGGGGGATGAGATACTGCATCTCCTCACTGCTGACTGCCACCTTCTCTGGTTGTAGCCAACGTTTCAAATATTCCAAAGTACTGAGAAGCAGCAGAAGAGAAAGGTTACAAGAGAAGTTCACTGTAAATAAATAAGACAGGCGTAGACAATATGGTGCCTGCAGGTACCAATAAAGGACTTTAGATTAGTACCTCAGGCTTCCTGCACCAATTTTTAAAAACAAGCAAACAAAACTACAATTAACTTGCTAGTATGCTTCAGCGTCTGACAAAGTTCATAGAAAGGAAGTTTCTTTCTCGGAAAAAGATGGTTTGTGAGGGTCCATAGCAACCATTGTTGTCAGTAGGCAGTTATTTTCTGAATATAACCACAAAGTTCGCTTCAAACCTCACATGAGCCTGTAGTTGAGAAAGACTAATTACCCCTGAAACAGACAATGATTAAACTATTCATTCATATATGCAAGGGCAGAATCTGTTTCTGAAATATGCTTTTTTCTGAAAATTCCAATAGAATCCCCATTTGGTCATGCTGAAGCATGACAGATTATGGGGAAAGCCATTATGGTTTGGAAACTACGGTTAATGACTTATCACAATGCCAGCTGTATGATAGCACAGCTAATAATATGATTAAACAGATTATCAATTTGTGAACTACTGTGTTCCTCAACACAAGTTAGTTCGCAGGGTTATTATGAGAATGCAATAGGAAGAAGCAGCACATTAAATGCCTTGACCTTTTTTTTTTTTTTTGAACATAGGAAGGCTATAAATGTAACAGTGTAAATAAATAAAACAATGTAGGAAAAACATGTAAAATATAGCTTTAGGAATTTCCCAATCCCTTAATATTGTAACAGGACAACTGTGGGTCATATGATCAGGAATAAGAGGGGTTAAGAATGGAACAATTAATAGCATTCCAAACTACTGAGTAAGTACTGTACTTCTCCATAGGGAAGCATTGGTGAATTTTCTTCTGGATTTTTTTTTCTACCGCTCTTGGTTTGCTCAAGATTGATCTTTGTTTTTCTGGTTTTTACCTCCACGGGAAATCTGTGCACTACTCATTCATTTCAGTTTTTAGAGAGCTAGTCTGCTGATGAAAAGAGGGAGTCCTGAACCTCTTCTGAACATTTCTATATTAGCTAAAGATCATTTCTTTAGATATTTTGATGGTTTGTGAAGCTTAATAAAATAAACAGTGGCCTGCTGGATAACACCCCTGGCCCATTTAGTCCAGCAGTCTATCTTCACGGTGACTAACCAATTGCACAAGGAAGTCTCCTAGTCTTCCGGCAGATGGCCTTCAGAAGCATCCCACCCTGCCCTCAAGGCTAGTAGCCATGGAAACCCATGATTTCCATGAACTGATCCAACTCTTTTTTTGGAACCTGCCAAAATGGTAGCCAGGACCATCTTTTTTGGAGAGTATTCCAAAGTTTAATTACACATTGAGTAATGTTCCGATTCTTCCAGGACTCAATTTCATTGGGTGACCTCTGTTTCTAGTATTTTTGGAAAGGGAAAATAGCTTGTCCTTTCCCGCTTTATCCACACCATGAATAATTTTGCACAACTCAACATGTGCAGCCTTTCTAGACGAAAAGCCATAAATGTCACAACTTTCACTTAGAGGCAGCTGCTCCGGCCCTTTTGATTGTCTTAGATACCATCCTCTGAACCTTCTCTAACTTCTCTCTATCTTTTTTGAGATGTAGTAACCAGAACTTCACACAACATTCCAAATGCAGTCACATTATTGATTTATAGATGGGCATTATGGTATTAGCACCTCTATTTTTCAATAAAATTTATTATTGCTAACAGGCTGTTGGCCTTTTTTTTTTTTTCTTACAGAAGATGCACACTGTGTGTTGACACTTTTATTGAATAAGAACCAAAAAAACCTGTAGCTCAATCTTAAAGCTACAAATACAAGTACAATTTATTTGACAATTGGCATCAAGAAGGATCAATTGAATGAAGATTAAATTGATACTGCACTGTCTGTCTGGTCGCCACTGACATCTGACTTGGTAAAGTCAATACCTTTGCTTTATCAAGCTATTGTCAATAGCTGACAAGAATGCAGCGAACATTTACATACAGCTAACATTATTTAAAGTGCTTTTCTGAAGCCGGAGGGACTCTCGAAGTAGATTCCAAAAACCTCAGACTAAATTGCTTTCAGCTCAATCTTACAACTTAAAGACAGAAGATGTAAGGAAAGGGATTAAGAAGAATATGATGGGCTCAGTTGCCCAAAGGCATGAATGATAAGCATTCTGATCTAACTATAGTTAACATCTATTCACAACTGGTACTGTCTTGGATTTTTTCCTAACCATCTCCTTCCTTTCTTCGCTTGTCAAAATTTCTCTTTTCTGTACTTGACAGCAAGCTTATCTTCCTCTTCCTCTCTTCTTTTAGGGAGAGATGGCTCCCTTGAAGATTCTCCTTAGGGGCAGTAAAATCCAAGCTCTTTTATGATTTATATTATTAGGACAGGAGTCTGGTCTGGCAAACATTTTTTCCCCAGGGAGTGGTGATGCATATATTTTCACCATACAAGTCTTTAAATGTAATTTACAAAGGAAAAGAGGGGGGGGGGGAAGAAACCACCACTTGGATGCAATTTCCAGGAGGGTATGTCTTTTTTAAATACTGCAGTTCATAGACTTTTAATTAAAGCAAGACAAACACTAGAAACAAGATAAGCACTGAGACCTGACAAACAGTATCAAGGCTTTGCTTAAAATTAATGTCTTTATGCTGCTGCAAAGTCTCATTGGAGCAGAGTCCCGACATTTTTTCCCTATGGAATCCATAGCAGATTGTACACACACACAGACACACACAGACACAGACACACACACGGATGACAACTTAGCTGCCTATTTAAATAATGTTTCTGCCACGAATGTTCAAAGAAGTATACAAAATGTCAAGAGTCAAATCCAGATACTTCTCCCGTAGGACTCTTAATTTAACAAGTCTTTGGAAAAGTGAAAAAGAAAATGTTCACTTTTGAAACCAGATTTCCCAGGTAACAGGGGGCACAGTAATTGTTTAGCAAAATCAAAGAGAAATGATAGAACTGGGTTTTTGCAAACTAGAAGGTAACGGCTTGCTCCTTATTTCAATTTTCCTGAACAAAAGCTTCGAAATGTAAAATGCAAGTTGAAAATGTGCAGGTTTTGCCCAATATGCATGTTTTAATTTATTATTCACTAGTTCAGGGGCATTTTTCCAAACCCATACAGGAAAAAGAAACGGGTGCAAATAAAATAAATAAAACATTTTTTTTTGTTATCACATACTAGTGCAGTCTCACTGGCTTTGAAAATGCTAGCCAGGTTTCTAACCAAAACTGAAAAGAAGAAATATCAACCTAGCTGAACTGAGAAAGAGAAGTAGGAAAAAGCAGTTAAACAGTCAGAAACATAGAAAAGCAAGCAATGTATTTAGGAAAGCTTGGGGGGTGGTATCGAATGGGGTAGGAGAAACAAGGATGTGTGTTTTTGTGTAATATGTAAATAGAAATATATTGCTATATACATATAAGTGGACATAAATGTTATTATTTTTTAAAAGAAGACTTTAGGAGAAGTGCAGAATAGCATGTACTGTATGTGCTGAGAAACTGGAATCTTGAAACTGGAAAAAAGGAAGAAATTAACCCTACATGGAAAGGCAACAACATTTACCCAGTTAATGAAGGATAAGGATATTTTGAAAAGAAACCTCAGAAAAACAAACAGTATTCCTCAACCTTAGCAATCTTTAGATGCTAAGGCTGGTTGGAGAATTCTGGAAGTTGAAATCCACACATCTTCACATTGCCAAGGATGAATAACCCCGAGTTAAAACAACAGTTTTTTTCAAAGGTTTTCCAGTAATTGAGCATTGAGGAAAAAAATTAAAGAAAGCAGGTAATTTTGAATTACAGATTTGTAATCCATAATTAAGAGGATGTTGGACTGCAAGAAGAACCAATCAATCACTTGCTAGTCACTTCAAATTAATGAACAGGAAGCAGAAACTTTAATCTTTGGTACCTACGGTATGTTACAAGCAGGCAATGAACAAAATAAAACGCTTTGATTTGAAGGAAAACAGATTACAGATAAGATTACAGATAAGGTAGACAGAGGATTAAAAAAAACACCTTACAGGAACATCTTTAGTACAACTACAGATTACAGAGACATGTTGAGATGGTATTTGTCCAGAGTCACCAGAAATCAAGCTTGATTTAATGGCATCTCACTCACAAAGTATCCAAAACACATACCATCATTTCACCAGATTAGCTACAAATATTAGTCCCAATCTTGTGCATGTGGAGATGGAAAGACGTTTTTGGTTGGGATAAGTAAGTAAGACATATTTGTTGAATTCAATTGGAGCTCCTTCTAAGCATATTTCGAGCTGACTTTTATCACTAAAAACATCCTTAGGTGTATCAGAAGCCCCTACAGCAGTGTTTCTCAACCTTGGCCACTGGAAGATGTGTGGACCTCAACTCCCAGAATTCCTCAGTCAGCTCTCTGGAAGTCCACACATCTTCCAGGGGCCAAGGTTAAGAAACACTGCCCTACAGTATAAATAAATGCTCCAGAATATCCTTTCTCCCATAATACTTGCATATTCTACAAGACAAATATTTAAAAGAGCTGTTATGTATAAAGTATTTATTACACAAGCATTACCTCTCATCAGAATCCATTCCCTCCATATAAAAGTCAGATTCGGACTTCTCCTGCAGAAACCTGTCCCAACTTTCTTTCTTAGCCTGTGAAAGTGTATGCAGGATATCTTTGGATGTCACTTCCTGAGACAAACCCTTTATTCTCATTAATCTTCTCTCTGAGGAAAGAAACAAACCAATAAAGGAAGAATGCAGCCTGTAGAGAAATGAAAACCATTGCTCACTTTAACCTGGGGCAGGTTAAAGCGAGCAATGTTCAGTTCAACTCTGGAGATTTTGTATAAATTGTAACCATGTTAACATTGTGCATACTCTGACAGACCCTTTTACTGTCAAAGCTTCATATCAGAGATTTCCTTTGTTGGGGACTCAAGGGTGAAATTCAGCAGGTTCTGATACGTTCTGGAGAACCGGTAGCGGAATTGTTGAGTAGTTCGGAGAACCAGCAAATACCATTTCTGGCTGGAGATTTTGCAGTATCCTTCCCCTGGAGTGGGGTGGGAATGAAGATTTTGCAGATCCTTCCCCTGCCATGCCACCAAGCCATGCTCACCAAGCCACACCATGTCCATCAAGCCACGCCCACAGAACCGGTAGTAAAAAAAATTGAATTCCACCACTGTGGGGACTTAAGTGCTGACAATATCAGCATGGACCAAGCCATTGTTTTAATTTTTTTTTCTTTTACTGCCCCAAATCCAAATTAGAATATACTTTGAGAAACCTGCATACCAAAGTGGCATTTATACAGTATTTAAAGAAGAAAGGGTTTTACTCTTCTTTAAGGATCATGGCTCACAATTATTCCTACAAATATTTCACATAAGAAAACAGACATGATTACATGCCAAGCAGTCAGGAAAAAAATGGAATAGAAATCTTTATGTTCTTTAGGAATTTCATCCGCATTAAGAAGAATGCCCATTGTTCTTTTTCCCAATTGGCTGATAGAGTTTTTTCAACACGTAAATGATTGAAAAAGATGATAACTTCAGTTATATTTCTCACAGAGTTTTATCAAAAAAAACAAATTAGATAAAATAGGCAGTGATTTTTCTTTCACATCTCTGTAAAATCTCAGGTAAGAAAATAAGATATACCTGAGTGTCACAAATCTTAAAAATAAAATGGGAATCTTTCTGATGTCAAATATCGGACAATATCCAGAAAAATGTGAAAGTACAATAATCACTTATACAACTGATGAACCTCACAGATCTACTGTTTAAAAAGTGCATCTTATCAGGCTTAAAGACTTTGATCACAATCTTTCAAAGCAGTATTTTTTATAGCTTGACAACTTTAAAAAATATGTGCATTTCAACCCCCAGAATTCTTCACCCAGAATGCTGGCTGGGAAATTCTAGTCCACACTTGTTTTAAGTTGCCAAGTTTGAAAAACACTGCTTTACAATTATACACAATATGTGTCAAATGGGTAGATTCACAATTCTCTATGATCCTCCCAATAATATCATTATCTGTAGCTGGAATTATAGGATTCAAAGTCTCGCACATCCAGGTTTTTTTTTAAAAATCCAACTTATATCCCGCCCTTCTCCGAAGACTCAGGGTGGCTTACAATTTATTAAGCACAAACCAATGTGCTTAGCCATAGCACATTCAATATATCCCACTGGGTTTCCCATTTGGGCCTGTCACACCTTCCCAATATAAAATGGGATCATCTCAAAATGAAGAAAATGTCTTACAGAGCTTGGTGGGGAATGGGAAATAAGAAGGGCCTCCCAGTTGGCTAAAGGTAAATATTTAGACTCAGGAGAAAGAAAGGGATTGAGTTAGCCATCTGATTGCCCAGCATAAAAAGTAAGGGGGAGTGGGGAAATGTGCAATTTTAGTAATTTGGGTTCCTTGTTCTCAGCAATTTACTTTACACTTGGGGACAACCCGCCTTCCCTGGAAATCATACCCAGGAGGTGGAATTTTCCTTCTTGTCAAGCAGAGCTCCCTCTATTAAACCCGTAACTATAGCTGTGAGACTCTTCTAGTGCAAAATGCATTCTCAGTAATGGATTTGTTGGCATCTGGCAGAGCTCAGGGACTGAATAAAGTCGCCTATGTATAGATCTGTTTTCCTTCATTTTGACTTTGTCCATTGATTCTTAATCACAGGACATGGCAGGCAGATTTCTGTTCTCAGGCTGGACAAGATGTCTGCAAATCTTTTGTCCCATGGTATATAACAGTATGCAGAGGTATCTTTGCAATTTTGGTTTTGTTTCTGTTACGAGTGCTTTGCTTTCCTAAACGTTTACGGTTTGATTGATTGAACAATCATTTTCCATTGGAAACACCAGGATTGGGCAAACGTTTTGAAAACAGTGCTTTACAGAGTGCTGCAGCATGTACAAAACACCTCTGCTCAAACAATTAAAACAGCCACATATTTTTCCAGGTGCCTACGAATGCTTCAGAAACTGCTTTGACCTGTAGCTGCATGTGTGAACTTAGCAAACCATCTGTGGTGGCACGCATATGTGAAGCAAATGCAAGCAGACACAAGTGAGACCACAGAAAATACTTGTTGCAGCTGCTTTATTGATTCAAGTGGTGGGATACCCCCACTTTTCTTTCAAAAGACTTGCAGAGCTCTAAAAGAAATGCATCCATCCAGCTGGGTAGGTGATAGGACTCCATGGACATCATTCCTTCATAAAACAAAAACTAAGTGCAGCCTTATTAAGCTCGTATCCATATTGATTAATCTTAATTTTAGATTGTATCAAACATTAAATATCTGTTCCAAATGCTGGAATTGGGAATGTCTAGTTTAATGAAAAGAGAAAGTAGAGGGTGACATGATAGCAGTGTTCCAATATCTCAGGGGCTGCCACAAAGAAGAGGGAGTCAAGCTATTCTCCAAAGCA
>JANHFM010001498.1:138835-149641 GCA_032468115.1 Grayia smithii | reverse complement strand
CTATTAATAATCATCCTGGTTCTGTTCTGTGAATAGTTCTACCGTTTTTTTGTGTTTAAACGTGTAGGCAAAGCAGAAGTGAGTGAAAATATAGGTAGGTATCATTAAATATTATGAGTGCAATCGAGCAAATCTATGTGACACAAAATTGAGAGATCCAAACTGTAGATTAAGTAGGCTATTAGTTAATAGATATTCCCAAAGTTGAACAACATAAGCATTTCTTGGAAGCATTGGAAAGCTTTATGTGTATAATTAAATAAAGAAGAGCCCCCAACAACTCTTTCAAGCTGTTTATATTAGAGTATCTGAAACCTTTCTTTAAAAATCCCTGAAAATTTTGCAGGGATACTACAGGAAAAGATGATATAGCCACCCTTTGTTTTACTGGATCCCAACCAAGTTATTTCTGCTTTCTATCAGCAGACTAGCACAGATGTTTGCTTGTTTGTATTTCAGATTAAAACTTCATGCAGCTGACCAAGATAAACCTCTGATGAATATGAATAAAAGTTTTTGGGAAGTAATGAAAACTTGTTCGAAGGAAGAGGTATAGACAACTGACGTATTCTGCTTAACTGTAATAATTGGGATATGACAATAATTTATCTTAATTTATTAATATTTGGTTATTTTTCAATGGCACTTTGTATAGAAATTGCTTATATATATTCACTTTAAAAAATAGTTTTATATAAATGAAATCAGTATATAAATAGATATAAGAAAAATATGTACAGATAGTTATTACATGCTCATTCTTAATTGATAATGGGCTATTCTTTTAGGTTGAATAACTTTAAATAAAACTTTAAAATGTGTCAAGACATTTTATTTTCAGTAAGCTTATTGGACCACTAAAAAGGGGAGGCTCTTTTACTCTCTCTGGGAGTATAATTTTTAAATTATTGAAGTAGACAACTAAGTAAGATTAGTAAAGGAGAAGCTCTGAAGGGAAATATCAGTAGTAGGGGAATATCAGGGCAATAGCCAGCTGAAGAATAATGTGAACATAGCGCCCAAATCAGTATAATTAATTACTGAAAGCCTTTGAAAAAATCTATACCCAAACTGTACTATTCTCAGACCTCTTTTTAGGAGGAGTGGTATTATAATGCTCCGTAAATACTAAAATGAATTCCTTTTTCAAAGGTATTAGACATTTTAGGACATTTACTTTACTTTCATTATTCAACAAATGAGAAAATTGGATGCTCTTAATAGGTCTTGTAGAAGCAGATGTTTTTATCAATTCTACAAAAGTCTTCCAGAAAAATACTAAGGAGATTTTTCAAAATAGGATAGAGATGTTGAAGTGATAGGTAACATGATAGCAATATTTCAGTATTTGAGAGACTGTCACAAAGAAGAGGGGGTCAGCCTATATTCCAAAGCATCAGAAGGCAAGACAAGAAACAATGGATGGAAACTAATCAGTGAGAACAATTAACCAGTGGAACAGCGTGCCTCAGAAGTTTTGGGTGCTTCATAACTGGAGGTTTTTAAGAAGAGACTGGATAGCCACTTGTCTCAAATTGTGTAGGATCTCCTGCTTGAGGAGGGGGTTGGACTAGAAGACCTCCAAGGTCCCTACCAGCTCTGTTCTGACTGATTAAAATCAAGCTAAGGGTATCCTTAGAAATTGAACAGAAGCTTGTGATGGACCTCTTGTTTCCAAATGAATTCACGAGATTCAACCAATTCATTCAACACTACATTGGGAATTCAAAACAAGTGTTTTGGAAAGAGGTGGATAAGAAAAATTGTTTCTGATAGCTGTTTGATGTGGCCAACATTTGAATTCAATCCATTGTGACTGTGGCATGCTGCTGCTGAATTATCAGCTAAAATAAGATAAGCTAAGGAAAGTTTAATTTTATTGCAGCTGAGTGGTTTTGGTGCTGAGTTGAATAAAATGAAATCCCGTTTCATCAAGAAAAGTAAAGTTCTTGCTCACAAAGGAAAAGCAAAATTATATGTGAAATTGGTGCACCATGCAAAGGTAAATTGTTTATGGTAACCAATGAGATATAACTGTTGAAAATTTTAATTACTAAGAATTTTATTTTTGTATTTTTGTCCTCCTTGTAAGGTTTTTTTTCCTTTACAATGCGATTTTATAAGGTAGTCTGAAATGTAATAGCTTGTTCCTAGAAAAACAAGCAAAGTACGTTGTGTCTTAACATTTTGTATAATCTGAGTTGCTAACTATTCCAAGATGAAATTTATATCTGAACAGGGATTTGAATTCAAATTACCTTGTCCTAAATAAAATGTAACTTGAGTAAATTGTAAATTTACTTGCAAATAATACATAATATAGCTCAATATTCCTTAATTGGAATTATTACTTTTTAAATACCTTCAACAAAGAATAAAATGGAAATGCACAATTCATGTAGATGAATTGCATGAGTTAATTTACATCTAAATTTAAACTTGCAGTGATATAATGTGGATGCATACTATAATTATTTACATTGTTTTTAGCATTGTTCATTGTTGGCTTTTCTCTTCCTATAATAATACAAAACTCATTTTAATCTTCTCCTTTAAATAATGTAACAAAAAGTGTAGCAAATCCTTTGTTTTTTTAATTTTTAATATGTCAGTAAGAAGCATATTTCAAAATGGACATTACCATTTTCATTTCGCGTATGATGAATAGACTGGAGACCCTGATTATGCAGCCATTAAATATGTATGTGTGTCAGATCTGTCCTTTGCTTGATACATCACCCAACACTTTATGTAATATTTGAATATGATTACATTTTTTTATTTTGGCATTAGCAAACAAACGTTATTAGATGGCATTAATCAATATTAACTTTAGATTTACTATAATATAAATATGACATTACAAATAAACAGTATGTTCTTTATTATATAAGCTGCAATGTGAAAAACTACAATCAAGATTAGCTAAAATGGATGAACTTCTGAAAGAAATGGATAGCTGTCTTTTTGCTCTGGAGAAAGGTACAACTTTTTAAAAAATTAGACAATTCAGTCTTCAAGAGTTAGTATAAGTTGCTTGCTTTCCTAAATTTATGGCAAACTTCTATTACAATAAAAATTACAAGAATTTGGCACAGTGTATGGTTTCCATAAGGTTTATGCCCTAGCCCAGGGGTCAGCAACCTGCAGCTCCGGAGCAACATGCATCTCTTTGGGCCCTCTGCTGTGGCTCCCTGCCGGGTGATTCCACCACTGGCTGGCCTTGCCCCTCGCCCTCCCCTCCCATCACTCCTCGCCTGACCTGAGACGGTAAAGGTGACGGCAGGAGATGGAGAAGTGGCCAGGGCAGAGATACAGAGAGAGGGGGAGCGAGGGAGACATAGAGAGATACAGAGAGAGAGGGGGAGAGGGAGGGAGGGAAGAGGGATATGTCAAAAGGGTTTTGTAGTTACTGGTGTTTTTTAACAACTGGCTCTCTGCCCTAATGACCAGCTGGGTAGGCGTGACTAGGGGGTCATGTGACTGGTGGAAGTGAGTGACATCGAGTTGGCCACGCCCACCCAGGTTTTGTGGCTCCTGATGTTTTCTTTTCTGTGGGAAACGGGTCCAAATGGCTCCTTGAGTATTTAAGGTTGCAGACCCCTGCCCTAGCCGTTGATTATATTTTCTTTATCAAATAGAGAAGGCAAAAGAATCATGGCTCTATAAAATTATATTTAGTTGGTTCAAAACTGAGCAATTTAGACATACTGTTTTTTCAACCCCAAACAGAGTGAATAAACAAGTGGGAAGAAGAATAACAATAGATTTTAAAGGACTTTGATTCCTTATAAATTTGATGTTTTAATTTCACCCCTCTTTGTACTGGATACTTACAATTAGTCTGGAACTTAAATATGACAAAAATACTGTTTCTGAGTTTCTGATCACTTTATCATTGATATGCTACACAGATTATCCACAGGTGCAGCACTTAGTTTAAATAAATTATTTTACTAAATTTGCACATTCTATGTCAGATAATAATGAGGAAATTGAAAAATCATGACCTCAGTTTATTTAATCTGCGTTGTGATATGCTGATTATTTTTCACAGTGTCTCATGCTGATATGGTAGGTAGGTAGACTGACCAACAGAAAGACACTACAATGTGATTTTTTAAATAATTTGTCAAACTGATATTATTTTTAAAAGATAAAGGAATTGCGGAAAAGGACATATGTAGCTAGATGTTGATCTGCAAAATGAACATTTTGATTATATCATCTTTGGCTTCTCTGAATATTATTAATGATAGGTGAACTACATTATTTATAAATGAAACTTCTTGTGAAATTAGTTTCTCGTCTTGTCTGGTGTCAGAAATGCAGGAACTAGAAAAGAGGAAACTATAAATTTAATATTTAAAAACTTTAATAATATATGGATGTAAATAGTTCTAGCCCAGGATATCAGGCCACATTAATGGCAGAGATATTTCCAACCAGCAAGTCATTCTGTGTGCAAGTTGGTTCCAGAGGGCTCTGTAAAAGATGGATACTTGTCTGAATAGTGCTACATTTGCAGTGAATATCCTCATCGTCAGGGAGAAACTCCCATTTTCCCATGTAATCTTTAGTTCTAGCCAAACCAATGTGCAGTCTGTTTAAACACCTCCAGACCATCCACTCCCCCTCCACATTTCCAGGCAGCTCAACTTAAGCAGTTCTATCCAATTATGAAGATGTTTTACTTGAGATTTCCATCTTTTTAATCTTTCTGTTTGAGGTGTAATGATTTCTGCCTTAAAAAAAACTCCTTGATTTCAATCTTTTTATAGGGGATATTTGGCCAAATAATGGTTGTGCCGGATCGCATAACACCTTTCCATATTCCAGGTCTTGTGCCACACTCGTTCTGACACCCGGTGGGGCTATGCCCCCCCTCCAAGACACATAGTTTATCAAGAGGGGTGAGGCGCAAACATCCAGTAACTATGCAACACATATTGCTATGCTCCCTATCTATCTGTGTAGCGTGCACAGAGTAGCGTCAAACAGGGCAAGCGTATTCTCTTGACAAAAAACATAATGCAAGGGCAGTCATTTACAGAGTAGTAGAGTAGGCACCATAAGTGATTCTAGTCAACTTTCTAAGGAGATTATTGCGAGTAGCGTTCTTTTGCTTTAAATTGCAGCAATGTCTTTTAAAGGTTAGTTTTTGATCCAGTGTAACACCACGGTAACATAGCATACCAGACTCACTCCATCCCAAATAATATTAAGCCTGCACCTGGCCTGCCTCTTTTTAAGATGGAATGCCCAAACATTAACATCCATTTTGATGGATAGTAAACTATTGTTTACTAAAATTAGTTTCTGTGTTGCAGTGATATAAGTGTACATCAGTCCTCCTGAAACCAATGCAATATGATCACTAGTTGAAAGTCTTGCTTTTTTTAATTGGAATTATACTGTAGGTGCAATATAGTAAAAATAAAAGCTGTATCTATAATTTATACTTACCAGAAGCATTTTAGCAGTTACTAAACTACTCAATTTATGGAGTATAAACTTGAAAATTGGAAGCATATTAATTTACTAAACGTATTTTCTACTAAACTGTTTGATAATGTATGTTATAGGTTTGGATACATGACTTTATTAAACTTTACCTGATTTTTAGAAACTGCTACTCTGGATGATTCTGAGTTGGTTGCCAATTATGACACGGAGGAATATGAGACCAAAGTAAAACATATTGAGAGAGGTAAGTAGGCTTTTTTAATTAAATGAGATAAAAGATTCGTAATTAATTTTCAATTGATGAGGGTGACATTTATAATAGTGTTCTTTTACAAAAACATTTCAGGTGAACAAGAACATTGGGCTCCATTACTACTTAAAAATAAAGATTATATTATTTTAATAGTATTCCTCCTGTGTGATTATATGGCTTTTATAATTTCTTAACAGAAATATTTTAGATGGAATTATTGTTTGATTATTTTTACTGTTTTAATGTAGTCTACATATGGTGAGAGTGTAAACCATTCAGAATCTCCTGATTATTGGAATCATAAACCTGATAAAATAAACTGTGATGACATTCCTACATAGAGTTTATACAGGGAATAGTTGAAGTACATGAAATCTACTGATACCTGTTTGCTAGCAAAGTATGCATTGTTAGCCAGAGTTTACCTCTCTTACTCTTAACTGTCCAAATCCCCAAGCCTGATTAACAGAGAAGCAAACATGCTTTGGAACCATAGAATTAGGGTTTATTCAGGCCGGAGCCCTGGCACAAATTGAGTACATAACAATAGCAGTCTGTTGTAAAGTCAGTACTGGGAGCTATGGCCTCCCAGTGGTTTTTGTAAGCGAGACCCCGCCGCCTCAGCCCCACCCACTCAACCACCATCCGGTGTCGGCATCCAATTCCTTTACACAAGACAGTTCGTTCATCTCCCATCATCCGGTTCCCTGGTCTGTCCCCTGGCCCATAGCCTGGTGCTGTCCATTATGGCATTGTATCCGGCGCCAGCCAGCTGGGTTCCAGGAGGTCACCGGTCACCTGTGCATGCGGTAACACCGCCATTGCTGTCAAACCATACTGCACCCGGTAGAGGCCAAAGCCGTCCCAGCTGTAAACCTTGTCACTGTCCAAGCTGCTGCCCAGCAAGCCACTGCCCAGCAAGCTGTCGCTCAGCTGTTCCTGCCACCTCACTCTCCAATCCCCCCTCCCCCAGGTATGGCAAATCGGTCGGGACTTGACAGGTGGCTCCCCCTACCAGGGCCGCACCTGGAAGACAGTAAACACATATATATTAGTCGTGGTCGCTTGTCATAGGTACCTGGATTCCATTCCTCCCCCCTGGTTTGTGGGGATAGGTTTTGTGGAACTTTCAGAGTAGTTGGGTGCCCTGCCTGTCCTTCTCTGCCACCCAGGAGGTCTCTGTAGAGGGATACCCTTTCCACTGCACCAGGTTGAACTAATTTATTTCTGACTTAGCTGCATTGTATTTATATATAGCAAAATTAATATTTCCTTTGAAATATTGCAGCTCTGTTGAGTTTGTGGATGGTCTATCTCCTATTTGTAAGAACTGTCATTTTATATTGTCTTCTGAAGTTAAGTTGTCCTAGCAACTTCAAATCTTTCAGGATTTGCTCCCCCTGTCCACCTTTTAATAATTACTCAGAATATTTTTTGCAGATGACCAGATTAACTCATACAATATGAAATAAAGATAGGCAAGCCATTTTACTTACATTGTGTCCCTTGGAGCAGGGGTGGGTTCTACTTATCTTTCCTACTGGTTCTGTAGGTGCACGCGCTTTGTGCATGGTCGGTGTGCGCTCTGCGCGCGCCGAACGGACACTCCTGCGCATGCACAGAAGCTTTTTTGAGCAAAAAAAGGCTCAAAAAAGCTTCCTGCGCATAAGCGCGCTCTGCGCGTAAGCGCTCTGCGCGCAGGGACAGGTAAGTACGGGCGCGCGGGGGGGGGCTTCGGTCCGGTAGTATAGAACTGGTTCGGTGACGTCACAGTGTCACCGCTACCTATTCTATAGAACCGGACCGAACCGGGAGCAACCCACCACTGCCTTGGAGTGGGGATAGTGAAATAATTTTTTTCTTTCCAAGTCCTGGAGCTGCTTAGGATGGGACACTTGTTCTTAGTATTGCACAAAATTGCAGGCATAAACACAATTGCATATTAGCATCACCTGATTTGGAGGGATTGGAGAATGGAATGGAAATTATAGCTGTGTGGAAGTTCCAATAATTTTATCTTGGAAGGAAAAATAGAATTATTTGGGACTGGATGTGTTTAATTAGAATAAATAGCTTTATTTGTATTCTATTGCCAGATTTTAAAAGTATTTTTCTTTAATTTTAGAACTAGAAAATTACAAATTGAAAGAAGATAATCTTCAAAGGTAATATTTAACACCAAAATACCCCATATTTGCAACTTATAAAATATGTCGGCTTTCAACACCACTATTTTATTCACATGTTGCATTTTTGCAGAAACCAATCAGATCTTAGTGATAAAAAACAACAGATAACTTCTGAAATCAATCAGCTTCAAAGAGACGTAAGAAGTTGCCAAGAACTTACAGAGAAATACAAGTAAGTAAATTAAAGAGGATTTTCTTGTAATGCCATTCATCCTCTAATTCAAACTGTCCCAATATATGCTGTCCCTTTGGGAACTTAACTGTGACCACAAGATGGTCTCAATTGAAAGAAAATTGTCTAAAGTTTCATTTGATTATTTCATGACTACTATTCGTTCTCATTGAGGGATGACAATATAATTACTCTAAAAATCTATTTGACGTTGATAAAATAGTCTAGGAAAATAAAACTCATGAGTTTTCCAATAATAGTTAAAAGACCAAGATTTCTATTTCAGTATTTAATGTGTATTCAAGCAAGTCTCTGCATGGTTTTGAAGTTAACTGACAGAGGTTTTTTAATGTTATTTTTATTTTATTTGTATCCCGCCTTTATTATTTTTACAAATAACTAAAGGCAGCAAACATATTCAACACACTTTCTTCTTCCTCTTTTCCCCACAACAATCCTGCGAGGTGGGTTGAGCTGAGAGGTCCAAGGTCACCCAGGTGGCTTTCATAACAAAGGTGGGCCTTTAACTCATCATCCCTCGCTTTCTAACCACTAGTGCCTTAACCACTAGACCAATCTAATTGATTTAATCTTACAATTAAAGAGAAGACACTGATGTTGCTAGAATTTCTCTCCTAATCTGTGAAAGTCTGAGTTTCTTTTGGAGCTTCTGCACAAGAATTCTTCCTTCCTGGAATGAAGGTTCCTCTTCCATTTGGAATCTATTTTTTTTACCTTTTTTCTCCCGAAGAGAAAAAGTATTTTAAAGAAAGAAATACAGACCTGATTAATAGCACTAGCAGCCTAGTATAGAAACTCTTCACTTTCCAAAGTGAAAAGAGCATTAATAGCAAATATTAATATGTGTGCATATCTTGTCTTTCTAATATTTTCTCTTTAATTAATCTGTGATTGTGTAATGTTTTCTTCTTGCAGCTTCTCTGAGTGGGTAATAAAGGAATGGAATGATCAACAGGCAGTATTTACTTTCCTTTATGATTCTATTGAGCTCACTGTGGGATTTAAACGGCCCTTAGGTAAGCTGCAAAATATCAGGAACTCTTACCTGCTTTCTATGGCACTTCTATAAAATCTGCTTAAAATGATTTGAATTTAACGGTTCATTGTGGCTATAATGTATCACTATTTTGTGAAATTGTGTTTTTTTATTGTAATTAAACATTTTGTACTAGAAGGATAGATTGTAAATACTGAATGATCAGGGGTTGTCTAAACTGGACAGCTTTGGGGTAGAGGCTGACATAACAAGTTGCCTCTCCATATAAATATTCCTCAGTATTGGAAATATGTATAGGAGGTTATCTGATTTATTCAGAAGTGAATAAATCTGATTCACACACCACTCTAAGTCATACTATTTGTAATACAAACTCTATACATTACTAGAAATGCAGTAATCCCATTTTGAAGATGTGCTTCACACTGTGTGCTTTTTCGTAGATGATACTACTTTCCAAAACAAGTTCTACTGGGAGATTATTAGTCTGAATTTTGAAACATTATTGGATGGTAAGATTGCAGTATTTTATGATCTTAAGGAATATCCAGAGCTTCATGAGAAACATATTGTTGAAATGGAAGAAACTAGGAAAAACAGGAATCTTTGCTTTCTAATTTTAATTTAATTTTTTTTCTGCAGTATATTCTTTGCATTGGGAAAATAATAGTCAAAGTTGTGGGGAAATGGAAGATTTTACAATGCACAGGTCCTTGGTAAAACTATACAAAGGAGACATGTGCATAGAGTATTAATGATTAAAACATTATCTGTTATTTTATTCAGTGGTTATATGCCACTTTGTGTGAGATGGGCATTAATGTGATTAATAAATAAAATAACATGAAATGATTTAAATATAACTATCATTTTTGATAATTTTTTTACTTTTACTTGATGTTTTTTTCCAGAAACAAAAGCTGCACCTACTGCAAAACTAGTGCATAAGCTTATCTTTCAGTTTATTGACAGTCAAAATTCATGGCAAAAGAAATGCTCAACAGTGTATCAACTTTCTCAGGTAAGGAATTAATTATAAGGAAGTCTAGAATTTGTATACTAATGTAGAATAAAACAGCCATGACAGTAGAGCTCTTAAAACTGTCCTCAAATTCATTATTTTATTGGTTCGTGATGCTTATGAGATGAACAAAGACGTTAGAAATTTATAGTGAAGCTTATGCATTCTTGGGAAAAAAATCTGGATATTACTCTAATGGGTAACTATGGGTTAGACTAGAGTATTATTTTTGTCATAGTAGAAGTAACACTTAAGCCAGTGGGTTCTCAACCTTCCTAATGCCACGACCCTTTAATACAGTTCCTCATGTTGTGGTGACCCCCACTTGGATGCCTTTCTCCAAAGCGACACAGTCTTCGGTAGTTCCCCCTCCTCTCCCTCGCAGCACATGTAGACGTTGGTCACGGCTCCCTTTTCTCAGTGCTGCTGCCCCCTGGTCTGTCTCCACGGCAGGGAGGGAGGTGAAGAGGCAGGCAAAGGGGCGGAGGACTTGGCTGTTTCCCAAGGAGTCCCCGTTGCTGCTGCTGCTGTCACGGTCACCACCGTGGCTTCACCTCCTCCTGCCACCTCCTCCTCTTCAGTTCCCTTTCAATTGTGTTGTGCCAGCCCACGGCCCCTTATATTGAGCCTATATTGATAGAGGAGCGGTGTCTCGGTTCCTAAGACCATTGGAAATATGTGTTTTCC
>JANHFM010001498.1:123617-134416 GCA_032468115.1 Grayia smithii | reverse complement strand
GGCATTTTTACAAAGTCAGCTTATTGCCCCCAACAATCTGGGTCCTCAGTTTACCTACCTCGAAAGGATGGAAGGCCAAGTCAACCTTTTTTTATTTTAATAAAAAAACTAGTAGTTTTAAAAAATAGTTTTAAAAAAACTATTCCCTCTAAATTGTGTGAATCACATTTTGTTATTTGTTTAGAATGTTAACATTTAGAATGTTGGGTTAAACATTCTTTATTAAATATCTTTATTTCACACCAGTTTTATGAAAAGAGAAAAAAGATTTTGTAAAAATGTTTTTATAAGTAGAACTGAACTATGCAAAATGTGCATCCAGATAAAAAAAGGTTAACAGCATGTGTAATAGAATCATTGTGGTCCAATGTTCAGTAATACTTATACTTTTTATTATAGAAAAAAATAGATTAATGTACTATAGTATAAAACTTTACTTTTTATAGATTTTGCATTTTTCCTATTCAGAACCATACACACCTCTGAAAACATAAGTAAACAAAGATTTTTAATTCCTTTTTCCTTAAATCCTCAATGTTTTTATGCACTGCTTTACTTCCTATGTTTTCCTCTTATTCATGTCCAGTTCAGATAACGCTTTTACCTGTTTTTCTTGTATCTTTTCTATTTATTATTCTCCCAACCCGTTTTCAAGAGTTGTAATTTATACTAGGATGTTACATATCCCTAAAAATAAATCTCAATGAAATTTAATTGACATTTATTTAACTTGAATATACTGAATATGGAAAAGCAAGGATATCAGCCTGGCAACTATATGTAGATTAGTCCGCACAATCATTTTTCCCATAGCTACGTAGAATAGCAAAAGTTGGGCCATGAAAAAAATTAGAAGGAAAATCAACTTGCTTGAGCTGTAGTGTCAGAGAATACTCCTATGCAAATTAGTGCTAGAATGTATAAAACTTATCACTGAAAGGCAAAATCACAAAATTTCAGCCATGTAATGTGATCAAACACATTGGAAAAGGCAATTATGCTCAGTAAAAGGAAACGAGGCCACCAAAAAAATGATGGCTACAAATCATCAAAGCTGACACCAGCCAGAGCATAAAAAAACTGAAAGAAGTTGTACAACAGTGTTTTTCAACCTTGGGCACTGGAAGATTTGTGGACTTCAACTCTCAGAATTCTCCACTGGAAAATGTGCATACAGCCAGAAAATCACAAGAATCGGTTAAAATTGAGCAGATAGTATCATTTAATTTGTGTGTGGTTATATTATCTAGACTCATAGTGGACTGCAATATAAAATACAATAAAATAGTAAAAAAACAGAGTCCTCAACTTATGATCACAATTGAGCCCAAATTTTCTGTTGCTAAGTGAGGCATTTGTTAAGTGAATTCTGCCTCATTTTACAATCTTTCTTGCCATAATTGTTAAGTAAATCACTGCAATTGTTAAGTTACTGTAGTAGCACAGTTGGCTTTCTTATTGACTTTGCTTGTCAGAAGATTGCAAAAGGAGATCACATGGCCCCCGGGACACTGCAACCTTCATCAATATGAGTCAGTTGCCAACTGTCCAAATTTTGACCACGGGATGCTGCAATGATCATAGTGTGAAAAAGAGTTGTAAGTCACCTTTTTCAGTGCTGTTATAACTTAGGTCACTAAATGAACTGTTGTTAAGTCGAGGACTACCTGTAGACCTATGGACTCAATAACATCAGAAAAGAGTACATTAATAGAAAATCAAAATGAAAAATAACAATACAGTATAAAATAAGATATAATATTGGTATCAAGCAATCATAGTCCAAACATCGTTCAGAAAAATTCAGCCTGCACTAATTCCTGGAATGTCAGTGATGAGGACATCTAGCTCCTATAAATACCGTAATTTTTTATGTTTTATTTTCCCCTTAGCCCTTTATACACATGCTCATTTCTGCTTAATTGGAGTGATCTATTAAGACTGCTGTTTTGTCCAAAGAATTTATAGTGGTGGTGATTGTGTGATACTATAATGTTGACGTTATGGTGGTATAAAAATATGTTAGATTGTTATCCCAACTCTCATTCTCGGTGTCTTCAAATTGCACTATTTGTTTGACAATTGTATTTTGACTAATGAAGCAAGTGCTACTTTGCAGGCTCAATGTATAACACAATAGGCATTCTACTTATTTCACTATAGATTGCATCAGAATGTAGTTCATATCTCCCCCCCCCCCCATCCCTTTCCTGGAATGAAAGGGAGCAAGATGCCCAGGGGGAAGAGGGTGGGGTCTTTTCTTAATCTATTGACCACCTCTAGAAAGCCATGCTCCACTGGGGCCTCAGGCCAACTGGCAGAGATTTCAGGCCTTTTGGGAAGGCCAAAAGGAAAGATCTGAATCACACCTTTGGGCCATGGTGTTCCAGAGCATGGAAGCCATGGCAGAAACTACAATAATGCCTTCTGTAACCACATCACATATATTGAGTTTGTAATTAACAGTATTCCAAGTGTTTCAGAATATAATTGTGGAAAGCTAAATGTTTCCTTACCTTAAGATGGTTCATGTTGAAAGAAATAATCACACACTGTATTAAGCCAGTTTATTGAACAAATCACTATATTTGGGTTTCTGCAAGTTAACTATACACCATAGTTATCCAGTCAGAGATTCCTGATTCTTTAAGAACTTAAATCAGTGTTTTTCAAACATGGGCCATTTTTAAGATGTGTGGCTTTCATCTTGCAGTATTTCCCAATCAGCAAGCTGGCTAGGAAATTTTGGGAGCTGAAGTTCACACATCTTAAACCTTGCCAAAAGTTTGAAAAACACTGGCTTAAGCAGAACTATAATAAGGCATATGAACCAAGTTGCATCCACGTGCATTTCAGAGTTTATTCAGCAAACTCCTGCAAGTGGGAGTGGATCAGGACCTAAGAGTAAAATAGAGAGCCAATTTGATCTAGGATTTAAGGCATGGGGCTAGAACCCAGGAGACTGATCCAGTCCCACCTGAGATAAAAACAGCTGGATGACTTTGGGCCAGTCATTCTCAGTCCAACCACCTCACAGGGTGATTGCTGTGGAGAAAAAGAGGAAGGAATACTGTGCATGCTGGCTACCTTGAATTACATATAAAGTAATAAAGGCAAGATAAAAATCTAAAAAAAAGTTAAGAGATCATTCTGTCTTAAGTCGCACTAGTTTGCTTTGTGCCATTGCCTACCGCAATTTTCCAGGGGAAAAGACAAGCTGTTCAATTATGTCTATCGAAGTAACTAAATACGGGAAATGCACTTATTTGTCAAGCATGTATGAGACTATAAGTATAACCATAACAGATAAACATAAGTATAAGCATAAGAAATGAGTAGGACCACTCTGTTGCTGAACTCTTATTTTCTGCAATCAAGTCTGGAGCGGTTTACTAGGAGTTTGAATCTATTGTTTGCCCGTGTATTATTGAAGTTGAAGTAGTGATTCACAGGTAAGACCTTGTAGTAGACGTGCTTTGATAGGGAATATCCTCTTACAGACCGATGACCAATCCTCATTCCAAAATCTCCGTGGGGATGCAATATTTGGGGCGGGGAGGAAATTCTTCAAACATTTAGGTATCCGCCTTCATTCTCCTCCTCTACCGCCTATATTTTCTATTAATACACCGCGTATTAGGCTGCTTCACTTTCCCACATAAGAGTTTAAAAGTTTCCGGATGTTGCACCCATCCAGATACAAGATACATATATGAACAATCACGAAAAGGTTCGGGTTGAAGTTGGCATTTTGAAAATTATGGCTCTCTAGATAACCGATCTAGACACCAGGAATATAAGGAGAGAATCCCAATCAAAGTAAACTACAAGAGTGTTTTTTTAAAAAAAACAACTTGGAAAGACGCCTCTCCGGCGGATCAAACACTTTTCTTCCATTCCGCCAACCCCGCTAGAAAATGCGCATGCGCAAAGGGGCAACTTGTTTTTGGTCTAGCGCGCGTTCCGAGGGGGCGTCTGCACGCCTGTGCATCGGTCACGTGACCCGTGGCGGGTTAATCTGAACTGGGAAGTGGAAGAAGGAAAGAGCAAGCGGGTCGGGCTTGCCTTCGGGTGGCCTAGCAGCGGCTCGAATCCCAACTCGACCGAAAGATCGAGTTTCGTTCAGTTTCCACACGGAAGGCGGCCTGTTGGAGGCCTGAAGCCGCCAGGAATCGACCGTCTGTTTCCCTTTGGGCCTCTCTCGCGGTGTTGGCCGAAGAGAATTGGGGAGAGAAAGGTGTTGCTTGGGGGTTTGTAAACCGTGGTCTTAGTTCTGGTCAGGAATAAAACGAGGGCTATTAATAATATTTTTTTAAAAACATATTAATCTCCCTTTTACTCCTGTTTAATTAGTGCAATATGCCAAGAAATGCATAACATTTACAGCGTTTGTATTAGTGGGTTGTCATCCAGAGACGCTTACTTTTCAGTGAAACGTATGAAAACATAACAGGATATTATTCACCCTAAAATTAAAGGGCAGCTTAAAAAATCTGTACACCGTTAACGTACTTTTGTGCCATTTGTTCAAACGACAGTTGTTTTTCTCTCGATAGGAATATCGGATACTTTGTGCCATGGCTATGCAAATGCAATGCGATGAGAGTATAGAGATCTCCACGGAGGAAGAAAGCTTTGGTCCTCAGCCTATTTCTCGTTTAGAGGTATGTATTACTAACAGGTATCACTGTAAAACTGGGTTGGGAGTCATATCTTCAGTCCCATCTTATATTCTTTATTGATAGTGTACCAGTTTATTGGTTTTAGTACAAGTTTCAATGAAACCATTAATTCTAGCTTTTAATTTTTTTGGGTGAATAAAGCTCCTTGCTCCCAGTGCTGATATTATAAAATATTTTAATTGGCAATGGGCAGTTTGTTTCTTTTTTATGCAATCTTTGAAGTTGAGAAAAGGAGGACAAATTGTTATCCAAATCATTATAATTCCCAAATCTTAGTGTTATTGAAATAACTTATTTTTAATAATGTATTTTTATTATTAATAATAACCTTTTTAATAATGGTTTTATACATTTGCAATGATTGTTTTTATAAATTGCTTTAACTGATTGTTGCAAACTGCCCAGAGTTGCTTCTGTGAAATGGAAGACCATATAAATGTGATAGATAAATCTTAAATGTATTTTTGTTACTTATTGCTTATGCACAAAAAGGAAGACAATGTTAGGTATTGATTCATTGTGTAAAATATTTTTTTTAAAAAAATAACTGGTTTTATTTTTAAAAACTTAATATATTTTTTATTAAAAACTTTACTTGCTGAAGAATTTAAAGCTGTGTTTTTGTTTATTTAAATTGATGGAAATGATAGAAATGAACAAAGCTGATTATAAATGTCAGCTGCTATCTTTGCAGACTGCAGGATCAAATCTTGTAGAGCTCACTCTTACATTAGAATATTAGGTTGTTTAGTTTTGTTACTTATTACATTTGGATCATTATATCTGACATGTATAGAACTCTTTGATTTCTACATTAAACGTGTTATGTAACAATATATTTGTTTCTCTAGCAATGTGGAATAAATGCAAATGATGTGAAAAAATTGGAAGAAGCTGGTTTTCACACTGTTGAAGCTGTTGCTTATGCACCAAAGAAGGAATTGCTCAATATTAAAGGCATCAGTGAAGCTAAAGCAGATAAAATCCTGGTAATTATGCTTAGCTTTAAAATGTTCAGAAAATATGTACATCTGCAATACTGAGTATTATTTGTATTATCTTATTGACTGACTGATTTGACTTATACGGGCCTCTACTTTATATAATGATTCTTGGTGACTCATAACAATTCATAAAATAGAAATTCCCTTCTCAGGATATAAGACCAAACATCCTCTTAGCTCAACTCCATCCTAGCCTAATGCTTGGGGGGAGAGCCAGCTTTCCACAGCTCACTAGAAGACTAAAAGGGTAGGAATCCCTCAAATCTCAGGTGGGAGGCTATTCTAAAGGGCCATCAAGAAAGGGCATCTTCAAGGTCCCATTAGAGAACAACATGTAAGAGAGCATGCCCACACTGTCATATATTTTTTGCAAGTGGTTGATTATAATTTTTAAAGGATTATAGAAAAATGTGAGAGTTTTAACACAAGAATAAAAATGAAATAGCCGAGTTGTAAAATAAAACCAACCTTTTGATTTCACTGCCATTTGTAGGCTGAAGCAGCAAAGTTGGTTCCAATGGGATTCACCACAGCTACAGAGTTTCACCAAAGACGCTCAGAGATCATTCAAATTACCACTGGATCCAAAGAACTTGATAAGCTTCTTCAAGGTACAACATTTGATTTATAATTGGTCCTGAAGTCATTATTACATGTTATAAATCAAAAGATGACATATACACGGTTTTGAATTGATTCTAGCATTAATATAGGAAAGAGCATATTTTGAGGTCCCATAAACCTTGAATTTAATATTTATATTATACTGCTGTACAGACTTAATACAGTGAAGTTCTGAAAAAATAGTAGGAGACCATTGCTAAAAAAAATTGCACAGATTGTTTCCCAAGCTAAAGTCCTCCTAAAAGAGTTGCTACAAAAATAAACTCATTCAACAAAGAAATAACAGCATCCTAATAAGGTCATACGAAAAACATCTAGGTGTTGAATAATATTAAATAGTTTTCATAAATCAAAAAAGCTGTTGTGCAATATGGCTGATTTACATAATAATGTCCACTATCTGAATTCTGTTCATTATGTTTCTTGTAATTGAAGCATGTAAAAGTATTTGAGTTTCAGAAGTAAATTTGTTCAATATGGATTATATTTGCAGAAATAAGGAAGATTTTCAGATCTCTTAGGTTTGGATTTAAATGTGTGATACACAATCTCATGAGCATATTTGTATGTCTACAGTTATTGTGATATGCCTGAAATTTATACTTCTTATCCAGGTGGAATAGAAACTGGGTCAATAACAGAGATGTTTGGAGAATTCCGCACAGGAAAAACTCAGATATGTCACACATTGGCTGTAACCTGTCAAGTAAGCAACAGAGACTCTTTGTGTTAATACTGTGCAGAAAAATCTTTAGAATTTGTTTTAGTCCATATATTTTAATTACATGGTTCTCAGGACTGGGATGGTAATGCAGTAAGGTTAGAATTCTGTAGTTCTTTTGACCGTGAAGTCTGAATTAGATATTTGGTGGAAGACCCTGATTTGGAAGTCTTGATTTCACTGAGATGGAGAATGCTGCAGTTGTTTAAATATCCCAATTAGGCAGAACATCTTTAGATTAAGCACAAGGACATTCTAGAAGCTGAAAGCTAAATGAGATACTTGATAGCAAATCCAGGACCTGTAGGCTTGGTAGATGCTCTGAAAATTTAGAATTTTTTTTACTTACACTAAAATAGAAAACTGTTCTTAATTATCTCTACAACTATAATTTCCACTGATAGGCCCTCTTTCCAAAACTGGATTCTGGATTTATTTGCTATATCATCATTCAGCTAATGGCCCTTAGAATTAATTTAGTTTTCCTCAATTATCTTTAATGTTTCATCAGGTGAAATGTGCCCCATAAAACTCATCAACTGAATAAATATTAATTGTGATATATAAGCTATACATTATTAGATGGTTTACAGATATTTTAGTAGTTTGTTGTCTTTTAATGTTTATCTTAAATTGGCTTCTTCAGTTACCCCTTTCCTCATTTACCTTTTAACAAACCGATTAATGAATTATTTAAGAATTACAAACAAAATAATATACTTTGGTTTGCTTGGTTATCAGTTTATATTTCTAGGTGATAAAAAGACAACTCCCCAACAGCCTGATATAATGGATTATAGCCAATGATGTGTGTTCACTGACAGGGCAGATTAATTCTTTCTCATATACACATTTCAGATTGGCTTTAGTAGATTGAGAGATCCTCTGCAGCAAATTTAGAGAAGGGATGAATAACTGGATTGGGAGAGAGTCACCTTGCATAACACTGGATACAAAATGTTGTGTGGAATATCCGTATCATAGGAAGATGCAGTTTTGCAATTTAGTTCACTTCTGTAAACTGAATTGGTCTTTTTTTTCCTAAGCTCCCTATTGATCGAGGTGGTGGTGAAGGGAAGGCCATGTACATAGACACAGAAGGCACTTTCCGTCCAGAGCGCTTGCTAGCGGTGGCTGAGAGGTCTGTACTTCTGTCTGGAAATTATTGGTCTGGGCAGTATTTAAGTCACATGCATTTATTTGCACTCCTGTAAAATTTAACTATTTTTTCCTTATTTCCCCAGATATGGTTTATCAGGGAGTGATGTTCTTGATAACGTGGCTTATGCTCGAGGATTTAATACAGACCATCAAACCCAGCTGCTTTATCAAGCATCTGCTATGATGACAGAATCAAGGTAAAAAAAAAGTCAAGGAAACAGTTTTCTCCTTTAACAAATTAAAATATTTATATGTCAAAGATGTCCAATTTAGGATACGCATCATTTTATACAAGTTGGAAAGATAATCTCCTTTGGTTCTTTCCTTATAAAAGTTCTTATGATAAAATTGCTTTTCAAAACAAGCTGTTTACCACAGGTTTGCCTACTTCTAGGAGTCTTAGCTAAAGGCAAAACAATATGTATTACAATGGTTCAGGAGAAGCTTTGTTAACAAGTTGCATTCCTTTGGGAAATAAATTGCATACACTTTTTATCACTATGTTGAATTGCATGAAAATGCCTCATTTTATTATTGTTCCCCCTACATCATACCATTTTCTGATATTAATTCTAACATATGTGAGGATATTTTTTAACCGATTACAACCATGTTTTATCTTTAAACATTTAGAATAGTATCCTGATAAAGTCAATTTGGTGTTGTGATTAAAAGCAGCAGACTAGAACCTGGGAGATGGTTAATTCTAGTCCTGCCTTAGGCATAAGCCAGCTAGGTGACCTTGGACCAGTCACTTTCTCTCAACTTTAGCAAGAATGAGGCAATAGTGAACTAACCACCTCTGAAATCTTGCCAGGAAAATTGGAGGGACTAATCCAGGCAGTGTTCAGAACTAAAAAACTGTCTCAAAGGCCCACATGCATTATCCTGGCAAGAGATAATGGACATCTGTACAGAGACTGCATGCCTGCTTTACAGAACTTAATGTGAAACTTGAATGGATACCAAGAAAGAAATCAAGGTTGTTCTCACTGCTTCAATTGTCAGTTGGTTTGGTTTTCATCCTGGTAAGGCTATAAATATTGCTAACATGGCTTTATCTTGCTCAGGAAGAGCAGTAGGGTGTACAGGTAGTCCTTGAGTTATGACCACAATTAAGCCCAAAATTTCTGTTGGTAAGCGTAAACATTTAAGTGAATTTTGCTCCCTTTTTCTTGCCATAGTTGTTAAGGGAATCACTGCAGTTGTTGAATTAGTGACATGATTGCTAAGTAAATCTGGCTTCCCCACTGACTTTGCTTGTCAGAAGGTTGCAAAAGGCGTTGCCAGGACTCTGGAACACTGCAACCATCATAAATGAGTCACTTGCCAAGTGTCTGAATTTTGACTGTGTGACTGTGGGGCTGCTGCAATAGTTGTTAAGTGATCATAAGTCACTTTTTCCAGTGCCATTGGATGGTCACTAAATAAACTGTTGTAAGTCAAGGACTACCTGTATTCCTTTTTTGATACTTACGTATTCAATTGAAGCATGCTAAAAATCGGCCAGACAATCCAGAAAAGCAAGCATCTTTGGAGGGCAAGAATTAAAATCAGTACATGAAAAGTGTTCTTCTGCTCTTTTCTTTTAGATATGCTTTACTGATAGTGGACAGTGCCACAGCTCTTTACCGGACAGACTACTCTGGCCGAGGGGAGTTATCGGCCAGGCAGATGCATCTAGCCAGATTCCTGCGCATGTTGCTTCGACTAGCAGATGAGGTAATCATTAGTTCCATTTGCAATGTTTTGCATAAAGACCTTTGTAGCAATGTGTAGTCCCAAGCCACCTGGGGATTTTTCAGTTATTTATTTTGCATTGGGGTGGGGGAGCTCTATGCTTTACAGGTTAATCCTGACAACCTAATTGCTAATTATTATTTCGCACCTGCACACTTGTCCACTATGTGCCATGGGGCGAATTAGCTTGCACCATCCGGCTAGCAGCATTCGCATTGATGACATCTTCTGTGGCCTCTTCTGCCTATCTCACTTCATGTCCAGGCAGGGCACCTGTTCTTGCACAGCTACCCTTTCCCAATGAAGCAATACCCATTTATCTCAACAATAATGCTTTCAAAGTGCTGGGTGGGCAGGGCAGGAGTTAGAGGTGAATGACAGGAGTTCACCCTATCCTGTGATAACTACCAGGGCTCAAATCACTGGAGTGTCAACCATTTCTGTTTGGAAAATCCAGCATTCTTAAGCCACCATGCTTCTTTTTTTTCCCCAGTTTATAGTGAAGGAGCTGAAACTGATTGTATGTTTCTTTCACAACAGTTTGGTGTAGCAGTTGTGATCACAAACCAGGTGGTAGCACAAGTAGATGGAGCTGCAATGTTTGCTGCAGATCCTAAGAAACCTATTGGAGGGAATATTATCGCACATGCTTCAACAACCAGGTAGGATGGCAGATGCTAGTTTTAGTGAACATAGTTTTCACGCTTTCATTTAATTAGAAATTTTGTGAAAATTAGAATGACACTTCAATGTGATATCAGATTTTGCAGAAACTGAAACCAGGTTTTGTTTAAATAGAAATTGGTGATTTGTAGCTTCTATTCTAACTCAAGATAGCTAACATTTCAGAGTGATTTTTTGTTTGTT
>JANHFM010001498.1:96922-107133 GCA_032468115.1 Grayia smithii | reverse complement strand
CCAGGGCAGACTCCCTGGGCCAATGCAGCCCCCAGGGAGTCTGCCCTGGCTGAGCGATTGCACTGCTTCCCCGGCAACATGCCCCTGATTCCCCCCCCTGGCTCCAGGGAAGGTGCCGGGCCACAGGCCCGCGCAGGGGAGGCTCATCCGGCGGGCTGGAGGAGCTCTCGGATGGCCACGCTGGGCTTTCTCACTGTGCTGGGACTTTTCAGCTCAGCTCACCCAGCGGGCACAGATGGAGCAGCCTTTCGCCTGGAAGCTCCCGCGGCTCCAGCCTGCGCAGGGGAGGTGCCCGGGCTGGCTAGAGGAGCGCCTGGACGGCCGCAGTGGGCTTTCTTGTTCCGCTGGGACTTTTCAGCTTGGCTCACCCGGCAGGCACAGATGGAGCCACGGCTCCCGGGAGCTTCCACAGGTGAGGCGGCTCCATCTGCACCCGCCGGGTGTGCCGAGACGAGCAGGAAAGTCCCAGCACAGCCAGAAGGCGCAGGCTGCGCAGTGGGGCCGCCCCGGAGCTCCTCCAGCCCCCACCCCATCCCCCGGCACCTCCCCTGCGGGCATGTGCAGAGTTGGCCGGCATTGGGCCAAGTTTCCTTTTTTTTTTCCGGCGAAAAGGAACTTCTGCGCATGTGCCATGCCGTAAATTTCAAACTTCAAAAGAGCCACACACAAGAGGCCAAAGAGCCACTTGTGGCTCGCGAGCCGTACTTTGCCGACCACTGCCTTAATGCAATTCGCAGAGCCTTTCCTTCCCGTTGCACATTGCAGAGCTACACACCCTCCTCCTCAGCAGACTCACCTTCTCTTTCCAACGGGCGGCAATGGCTGGAAAGCAGGGATGTTTTGCAATGTGCAGCGGGGAACCAGGAACCATTTTGGATGTGAAGAGCCACCGCCTAAGCCCTCTCCATGCTTGGGAGCCGGAGTTGGAAAGAGAAGGTTAGTCTGCCAAGGAGGAGGATGCGTGGCTCTGCAATGTGCAACGGGAAGGAAAGGCTCTGCAAATTACATTAGGGCATCAGGCAACGGGCAGCACTGGCTGGAAAGGCTCGTTTCTCTTTAAGGGCTCCCGCTCAGCTTGCTCCCAAGCATGGAGGAGCCACTGCCAAGGGCTTAGGCAGTGGCTGCTGCATGAGGAGGAGAAACTAGAAGAATGTGGAGGCGGCGGCTCGTGCTAAAGCCTGACCTGACCCGAAGCCTAAGTGGGGGAAACAGAGGCTCCTTCCATGGGTGGGCGCCGAGTTTTTAGGCAAGTTACTGGTAAGAGGCTGCAGCAGCAGGTACAGGCCCGGGCTGGCTCTTTCGGAGGGAAGGATTGCAGGGCGGGGAGTGGGCAAAGACTGACAGGGAGAACAAGGCCTTGTCAGGTGGGAGACGTTGAGCGCATGCTGCTGTTGATTTCGGCTTCCTCCGCCAGGCTCTTCCTCTGCCGCCGCCACCAGTAGCAGGTAAGCGGCAATGGCGGTGCAGCTCAGCAGGTGGCTCCTCAGGCGGCGCTGCCATCAAGTTTGAAGACCCTTGCCCTAACCCAGAGGTATTTAAATTTAACAAGGTATACTTTTTTCCTTGTTTTCAACCTCTAAAATTTAGGTGTGTTTTATACTCCGGTGCATCTTATACTCCGTAAAATACAGTAGTACATGTGTGGAAAAGCCCAAGATATAGAAATTACTTTTGAGTTTAGATTTGTTTTACTATCTTGGATGATTTGGATAAAGCCACTTCCATCTATGGGCTCAGGAGAATACTTTAATCCCGATGTTTTAAATTTGCAAAGATTTTTTTTTAAACTCACTTATTTAAAATCAAAAATCTTCTAAACAGTTGTAGAATTGGCTCTTCTAGGAAGCATAAACTGACAGCATTTCACTTCCCCTGCCCCAAATTAAATCTAACCATGAAGAATTTCTTCAAGGAAATGGAGGAAACAGATCCGAGTCAGAATTTCAATGTGTGATCATTAGAGACTAGTTTAGGTTTATTTTATGCTAACATCTGGCTGAAAAAATCTGAGTCACTTTTTGCTGCCCAGATATGGTAGCTTTGGGATTATTGGATGATTAATGGGAGGCATAGCAAACTTTATCCAAGAAAGAAAATGGTAAATTAAAGCCATATGTTCTGGAAAGAAGCTGATTTTAAAAGGCTCCTTCCTAATCTGGGACACCATGTAGTAGTTGAAAATATATTGCCAATATCAACAATCATTACTATTGATTTTATTACTGGATGTTAAAGATGAGCAGAAGAGAAGCTGTCAGGCTGGCTACCTTGCAGACTTGTTATGAGAATGCCACGTGCTGATTTTAAGAGATACAGCTTCTACATAAAAAAGGAAGGCTCACCGTTGCCCAGATCCCACTTTATTCTGGGAGCGATTAAAGTGAACATCTTATAGGATCTTCCCAGTGACATCTATGCCCCAAGACTTTGAGGGGGGGGGGGAACCATCTGAAATCCAAGCCAGTGAAGAGGCTCTTAAGGCTTTGTGGAATGGTACAGGACCACGTGGCAACGTGCAAGTCAATGTGCAAAGTAGTTGGCAGAGCTAGGATTTCCTCTTAATCATTTGGGTGTAGGAGGAATGCCTTTGGTTTTGCTTTGGTGGGCTGCTAACAAGAGTTACTGAATTGCCATGAATTGTGCCAGCAGTACAGTACAGGAACAATTACATTCTGTTCTGGAAGGGCCATTCCTTTCACCTTGTTTAATGAAAAGGACGTCTAGGGATGACAGGATATCAGTGTTTCAATATCTAAGGGGTTGCCACAAAGTAGAGAGGGTCAGTCTATTCTCCAAAGCACCTGAAGGCAGGACAAGACGGAATGGATGGAAACTAATGAAGGAGAGAACCAACCTAAAACTGAGGAGAAATTTCCTGACAAATTAATCAATCAGTGGAGCAATTTGCCTCCAGAAGTTGTGGGTGTTCCAACATTGGACGTTTATCTGAAATGGTATAGGGTTTCCTGCCTGAGCTGGGTGTTGGACTAGACTCCAAGGTCCCTTCCAACTCTGTTATTCTGTTATTCTTTCCCATCTAAATTTCCTTCAGCCAGTTCTCCTCTTCAAATAATATCTTTCATTACTTTATTCTTTATTATCTTGCTCCTCTTTTGTGCCTCCTTCTTCCTTGTCCTTCCTTGTCCTGATTTTAATTCCCTGTAACTTATTTCAAGAAAAGAAGAATCTGTGCATTTGACTTCAAAGAGCCACAAGTACCAATTTGCAGAAATAGCCCTTCCAGGAAACAGCACTGGATAGGCAGGATAGACATGAGATAAGTGCAAGGTCGGCCTCATCTTCGCTCTGTAAAGCAGCCCACTGTCCTGGGTGCAATTGATTGAGTTTCCATTCCCAGCCTTCTTGGTTTCTGTCCCTGAGATGTGAGTGGAGCTTGTTTTTCTCGGGCAGAAAATATTTTGGACCAATTCCTGACAAATCCAGACCATGATGAATTACCATTGGCTTCTCAACTGCCTGCCTGACCATCTCTCCTGGCCAATTTCAGCTAGAGTCCCTCCTGGGTCAGGGTATTTTTTCACAGCCAGTTCTGCACGCAATGCTTGGAGGCAGGAGAGCTCCTCAATGCACGCACACTCTTGGAAGAGAAATACATGGGGGCAGAAGTCCAAACTCTTCCCCCAACACTTTCTCTTGCTCCCAGGCAGAGCTGGCAGGAATTAAGAATAGCAGTGCTTTGCAGCCTGGAATGGATTGGATTACACTGTAACAGGCTGACAGTTAGCAAGTGGAACAGTTCTCGCAGAGCTGGGATACTGGTTTGCATGCATAACCTTTGCACAAGAATCCAATTTCCCTTCAGTTCCTTTAAAATGCTAAGGCTTGTCCATGTTTATTAGTTATGAGGAGGAGGCTGATGACATACATCTTTATTGCCTCTTATGTATCATTTCAAGAATGCTGCTGATAATCTGGTATGCTACCTAATGGGCAAGATGAGGAACATCTGTACTAAAATTAAAACAGGAGTTTTAAAAATTAAGAAAGGAGTGCTTAAGTCCCATAAGAGATTAAATTGGGGATTAAAGTTCTACCTATTTTCAACAGAATTGTTACCTCCTGAAAAAGCAGGTTTCAAATAAGATTGGGGAAGAATAGATTGCAATGGCTTCTTAATTACTTTCCACACCATTCAGTAATAGTATGTTTGTGCTGTGTGTGTGTGTGTGTATGTGTGTGTGTGTCTACGTCCTTCTGTGTAACAAAGTTAAAATATATCTTGTATGTTATGTTGCACCTGTGTGTGTTTTACTTGTGCATGGGGAAATACATAGCTGACTTGCACGTGCTCTGCTCTGGGTGCATGACCAGGAGGAAAGGGAATTAAAAATGGAGTAATCACTGCCTTCTTATAAGAGTCTACTGGAGAAATGTTACTCTGGATTTTCTTTTTCTCCACAGCTGCAGTCATATCTGGCCATTTTCAAACTCAGTCTTTCTTTTGCTTGTTTTTCCTGCTGTGCCACTTCTATACTACATTTTGCCTGGTTTAGAGAGATATATCCTGCTGACTGATTGACAGACAGACAAACTGGATTCCTCTTTCCCCACATTCTGCTATTGCATTGGAGAATTTTTTTTAAAAAAGCAAACCACTCCAAAACTTGTTATAAGTTTGAGAACTTATAACTTAAAATTTGGAGCTGTCAAACTATTCAAACTCTTAAGATGGCTGTCAGATGGCTGGCAAACATTTTTCCAGAATAACAGGGTGAACCTATATCCAATGTAATTAAGTTCAATTCTTGTGGTCCTAGGGCCTTGTGACATTCTGATCTAGCATGTTCATTAAAGGCTTATTCACACAAACGGCATGAATGGAGTGCGGTCCATGTAGAACAGTGTGGAAATTAACTCAGGGAATCTATTTCTCATGCTAGGAAAAATCCCTTTTCTCTTTAAAGCCGGCAGCAAATCTTTCTCTCCAGGAAGTTATTTTTTAATACATGAAATAATAAGCTGTCTTGGAGAATAAAAACATGAGGTCAGATTTTCAAGAAGAATTTAGAAGGAGGCTTGGCCAGAGACCTCACCCTTGCTTTATCCAAGATGTCTCAAAGAATCGTAGCTACATAGCTATAGCCAGCTGAGAGAAACCAAAGTGGAGATCATGTCAGACAAAAGCTGCAAAAAAAGCACATCGTCTGAACTCTACTTACACCCTCTGAATGCTTATCAAGAGCAGACTGCCTCTTGTTCTAAGAGGGCCAGGACTGCCCTCATGATTATAGTCCAGACATTGCTCTTCCCTTGCAATAAAAAAGTTAAATAATTGGCAATTAATTTGCTTTGTTTAACTATATTGCTTTCCATAAAGCCTTGGGCATAATACATTTGTTAATCTTTTAAAGTGCCACAAATTTGTTATTTCAGCCAGAACTAATTTCACATGGCTGTCCTTCTGGAAACTGTAAGTTTAATTACAATTGAGTGTCTATACCATTTTTTCCCTCAGTTTCAGAGGAAACAACCAAATTGCTGCCCCTTTTTTAATCTAAAAAAGCTTTTTCCCTCTTCTTTTTACTGGGAAACTTCAGTGCTATACTTTCATAGTGCTACTTTTATCTTCTGCTGCTTATTGAGCTGTCTTTATCAATACTCTTTACTTAAAAACAATGTTCTGAGTATTAAATGCAAGTGAGGTAGGTGAGTTAGTCTTTCTATCTTTCTGTCAGTCTTTCTGATTCTTTCCCTTTGGACTGGCAAAACAAAAAAAGCAAAGCAAGAGAAGGAGATAATGTTTTTTCATAAATGGACAATATTGTATGGAAGAGATACTTGTGGAAAAAGGCAAATAATCAGTTTGTAATAAATCCTACCTGTAACACTGAATGGGTTCTTTCATTCACTGCTTTCGTATTTTACTGGCATTGTGAAAACTAGAAACAAATTTAAGGAAACAAAAGGTTAGTACTGTTGCTGAAAATAAATATGACCAATGTAGTTTATTATTTAAGTTTTATATTTTAGGTTACATTTTTGTTTGATTATGGGTTAAAATTTACTTTTTGATTTCCAGAATATAAACTGTTTAAAGATAATTTCTATATCTTCTTTCAAAGATATATCCAAGGATGTTTTTTTTAAATGCTTTAATTTACATTTAATTAAAACTAGGCTACTGGAATAACTACATAAATGCAGAAGAGACTCTGAACACATACTTTGTCTTAAAATACGGTTGACACTGTATGAAGCTCAGAGGCAATGTATAGTGATGAATGCCACTTCTATTATTTATTCTTATTTATTATTGAAAGATACAGTATCCCTTTATATGGGGGGTTCATTTAGTTTTCTCTGTAAATATTGTTGAAAGACCTTTGCTCTATAAAGCCATAAACTGGTCTATCCTTCTCTTACAATCAATATTAGCACAGCAGACCTCTGGTTTCTTCTTCCCAAAAACTTGAAAAGAAGAAAAAAACCCCACAAGCTTAGCATTGCTATATTCATTATTTCAACAATGTTTTATTACTCAGGGAAATGGAATTTTCAGGCTAATATATCAGACCCGTGTATTTAAATTGAAGAACTTGTTATCTTGCATTTAAATATATATAGCCATTCATTTTACTACTGTCATCACCAAACCATGCAAATAACTGGTTTCTATCAGTTTTGTTCTGTCTGATTTTATTTTTATAGAGAGGCAGCAGAAGAAAAGAGTACATACTGAAACACTCCAGTTTAAATTAAACAGCTGTCATGAAAAGGTTCTCTGGGGCCGTTTCTAATGGGTTGTTCCAAGTTAATAACTATCCATTCAAATGGCTACCGAGTGAGGGGTTGCAATTATAAAGACTAAGAGCAAGGCTGTGAAATTAACTGCCTTGTCTATAAGTGAAGAGTAAACAATTCAGAGCAATACATGTTGAAGGTCTCCAGGCAGGAATCTCAATATTCATGGAGAATTCTGCACCGCTCTATTGTTCTTACTTTTTTTTACTTTTTTTCTATTCTCTTATAATTCAGTATCTGAACTATAAACAAACCCTAATATAGTCTCTTATGTGAAGGGACTATATTAGAGAAAGATCTCAGGAATAAGGGCCACCAATATTTTATTTTATTTTTCTACAGGATAACATCAGTCCATAAGTAGCCACTGTTCTGGGACCAAAACATTGTTTAAAATTTATTTTAATTTTTTTATTAATATAAAATCTAACATTAACTTCTCTGTGTTGCTTGGAATTCTCCCTCCATAAACAAAAGCCTATTTGCTCATTAGAAAAATGAACTGTTAGAACCTTGGCTACTGCATTTGATACTAGTGCTGAGATTCAATAAATGGAGGGAAACTAATCAGAGAGAGACGCCACCTATAACTAAGGAGAAATTTCCTGACAGTTAGAACAATTACTCAATGAAACAACATGCCTCCAGAAGTTTTGAATGCTACAACACTGCAAGTTTTTAAGAGGAGATTGGACAACCATTTGTCTGAAATGGTACCGGTATAGGGTTTCCTGCCTGAGCAGGGGGTTGAACTAGAAGACCTCCAAGGTCCCTTCCAACTCTGTTATTTTATTCTAAATGTGATTTGTGCCTTTGATCCTAAGTGAAGAATTCTTCTATATATCATAGCTTCTCCCTTGTTTTGTCTAATCAAAGTTCCTGGTTACCAATGTGAAGACCCACAGATTTTGAGGCTGGGCTATTGTGCTACATTATGGGATTTTAACTTTACCTCAGGGTGTTGTATGTATAATTAAGCCATGGTTTATTGTGGCCGACCAGCATCTTGTTTGAAACTCACAGAATATCCCACCCTCTAGGCAAATAGACCCCAAATATTGTTTTTAGCAGAAGTTTAAGTGGTGATCGTTCACACATTTTTCATCCATTTTGGGAGTATAACCTTTGATGATTCCATACATAACTCAGTATAGTCCTCAAGCCAATGGTAGAGCTACATTCTGGACTTAGTGCCATGTGCAAACTCAATCCATTATAACTTAGCAAACAAGCAAGCAAATAGTGCATGAATCTTAATGATAAACATGGAACAGCAAGCATTTTCTACACAATCCATTGTATAAACTGGCCAGAACCTTTTTCCTTCCATACAATGAGAATAGTATTTCACCAAACAACTTTTCAATTCTCTTGTATGGAGAGTAAGCTACCATAAGTCATATGGATTGGAGTCAACCTGGCTGAATTCCTACATCAGACTCTTCTCTTCAAATCCAAAATCTGAAAAGCTAGTATTGGGAATGGTGGTGGATCGAAGCAAGTCTAAACGTATTTACAAGCTTCACATCTTCATCCATATGAAGCTTAGTTAAAACCATTCTGCACAATTTGATTCACTGAACCAAAAAGCAACCTTTCAGCATAGTAATAATACTACACAAGTATGGCCTCTCCTATTATTGCTGGTTTTGCAGCTGCAAGCAGACAGCAAAAGGTTTACTGGATATCTTATAAGCTTATAACAACCTGTTCGCACATAATAAATTGATCAATGAGATATGCCACACTGTGAGATTTGGAAGTAAAGTTTCAGGTCAACTTCAAATTTCTCCAGATCATCTTCACAACTTTCAGGTCTTATATGTTTTCCATACTTTGCATATTTTTTTTTATCTCACCTCTCTGGATGGAATCATATGATACAATTGAAGTATAAGAAAGCTACCATGTTTCCCCGAAAATAAGACCCTGTCTTATATTTTTTTGAACCCTGAAATAAGCGCTTGGCTTTATTGCCATGTGCTCAAAAGCCCGATTGGGCTTATTATCAGGGGATGTCTTATTTTGGGGAAAACAGGGTAGTTTTAGACAAGTTTGCACAGTGCAGTAAGTCATAACTTGTTTAGTTATAGAACAACATGTGGTGTGAATCTAGATATTGTGGTTTATAAATTATAATTATGACTTAGCCATGGTGATTTATCTACCATACCGTGGTTTAGCACTATGTTAATGGAATCCATCTCTCCAGATTTAAAGGGAGATACGTTGGGCAACAACATCTAAAAAAATTACATGTAGGTAGCAATAAACAGGGCTAGTTAAATTATTTTCAGTACAAATTCCAACAGATGTACAAACTGGCAAATGTTAGCTTAACACTTTTTAATTAATTACATTGAATAATTAATTAATGTAAGTATTTTACATTAATTATGTAATTATTTTAATTACAATCAATACCAACAGCATCGCTTAACAAAGCTTGCAACTTTGTAGAAAAGAAAAAAATCATTGAATAAACAAAATATGCATCTATTGTTTCAAATTCATATAAATATGCCTAAAATGACATTTTCCTACATCAATCCCATTAAATGAAGAAACTTTGTACTCAAGCAGTACTGCCAGTTAAATAGCACTTGTCTCAGAATTTCCCCTAATTCATGAATAATATGGAACCTTTGAAATTATTCCAGCATGGCTTTGAAAAATTTGTATTTACACACAAACACACTGAAGAAAGGACAATGATAATAAATATACTGAATTCCAACAATTTAGAACAGCCCACCCACACTGGCCATCAAGACCAGTCTGGATTCATCCAAAAGCAACTTGCTCCTAGTACATCTGAAACTTTACACTCCACACAGGAAGGCTATTTGTTAAGAAACTTCCCCAGTATGAAAAATCAGGAGTCTGGTCACATTTCTTTTGTGTGTTTAACCATTGTTATTAAAAGGCATAAAGTATTAAAACAAAGAAACAAAAAAAGGCACAAACAGGAAAAATTGTTACATGTAGTTAGATTTTTATTTTTGGAATAGTATAAAATATTGAACGCAGTATCTTTTTGTGCATATGCAAATTTAGACATCAGTCATGGATGTTGGAAACATAGCATTTACCCCATCTATGGTTTTAGGTAAGGCATTTCAGATTTGATTTTGCTGGCACCTCAGAGAAAGCAAAATTATATTGTGGGTAAAGGACAGACCTCATACATTTCTAGGCTTGTAGCATTCCATACATATATTTGCTTTGGTAAGCATATGTCTTTTAATAAACTTTGTTAGTCACAAAAGGTGTTAATCAGGCTCCTGACTTTTTGCCGCCACAGAATATCTTAGCTCTCTTATAATACGCAGTACTAAGTGACAGTCGTAAATAAGCAGTCCTGCACTTTCCACATATGAATAGAATAGAATAGAATAGAATAGAATAGAATAGAATAGAATAGAATAGAATAGAATAGAATAGAATAG
>JANHFM010001498.1:73242-84982 GCA_032468115.1 Grayia smithii | reverse complement strand
GTGATATCTTCAGGGTTGCATTGTATGATTTGAATTGCAAATTAAGTTTTAACTTTGACTGTTTTAGTATTGTATAATTGTTGAGAGTCACAAGGAAGCCAAGAATAATAAGCTGTGGTGTATAATTTTAATAAAGTTTATTTATAGTCTTTTATATTGTCCATCCAATTGTGATTGAATCAAAGAGCTTCATAGTTGGATAGATATGTTGCATTAGAAAGGCAAATGTCACAACTGAGGGTATGAGATAGAATTTATCTCCCATTTCCATATACTAGGATCAAGACAAATGGAGGGGCTAAAGTAGACATTCTGTATCTTTGCTACAGCCACACTGCATACATCAGTGTTGTTCATTATGAATATAAACAATGAGAATCGTTTTGAAATCATATTGGTTGCTTATATATCTTAAATCAAGTTACAGATTATTGTGTTGTTCAAAGGAAGTTTTTTTAGGAAGTCCAAAGGAAAATCAATGAAAGTAATCTTTGTCTATGGAGACAAAGTCATCCAGGTCGTAGTTGTTCCAAAGATGCTTTTTTAAGAGGCAACTGGACTTTCTGGTTTTTCTTTGAAGATGTTTAGTTTCTGATGAGAAGCTTCTTGGATGAGAAGAGAAACGTCTTCAAAGAAAAACCAAAGTCCAATTGCCTCTTGAAAAAAGCACCTTTGGGAGAATATTTTTCTTCTTCCAATGCAAATGTCCTGTGAATAGAACTCCATACATTGGACCTTGGGATCCAAGCTACAATCGCATATAGAATAAACAATGCACACACTTTTAGTGTTTTTATTTTGAAATTTTATTTCAAATAAAATTGTGTTGAAATTTAAATTACAGTCAATTCATGTATTAACTTTTTTTAAAGCACAAAAGTACAATTAGGAAATTTTTATGGAGACTTTTTTGCTGTCTTTAAAGAGACTCAAAGTAAATATCTCAATGTCAGTAATTCAATGTCTTTTTCTATTACCATTTTCACCTTAATTTTTCAGTGCCTGCAGTGGGGAGGAAGTGCATTTGTAAAATATTCCCACCCTTAATTTCACAGTTAATCAGCAAAATTAGTCACACATTCCTGTTTTTTCCTGACATAAGGCTGCTCAAAATATACCTTCTACAGAAAAGGAACCAATGCTTTCCCAAGTGCCTTTGAACAAAGGTTCCTCTCCTCTGTAATTGAATCTCATTGAAGATACTTAATTACACAGGCATCTTTTGAGGCTTGGAACACTAACATTACTCTCAAAGCAAAGGAGTAGATACAATTGTAAGAAAAAGTTTTCTTGCATTAATTCCACCTGACGTCTTCTCCAATGCAGTTATTCTAGGAGAAAGGCTGTTGAGAGTCTTAACTACACACAGAAAACAAACAGTGGGCAATATTCTGCCTACACAACTACTGTTGAATTTAATCATACCAAATGTCTTCTTTTAATCAAAAATATCATCCATTCATTGTTGACTAGATCTAGAAGTTGACACTTATAAAGAAGATAGTTTGCCAATCCAGCATCAAGGATTGATACTTTTAATTTCCTAATCTCATTGCCTTTACTGTTGTGAGAGTTACTTTAGAATCCATCCTACTTTAGTTTGGTTGTATGCAATGTTAAAATATTTGTAAGGCAGTCAGAGAGTATCACATTATAACACAAATGCTTTCACACATTTGTAAATTAATAATGTCAACAAGTATGGAATCATTCAAAAGGTCCCAATTCAGAATTATTCATATGGAATGTGAAAATGTGGCAAAACCAGCAAAGTGCAGTGCAAACCCATACATATTAACTCAGTGGGGTCTAAATGAGTGTTCACATGGGTAGTAGGATATAGCACTGCAGCTTTCTAGTATAGGGTTCCCCCCACCCATTTTTTAAAGATGCTTTTTAGTCTTTTCTAAAAAGTACTCAAAGGCAACACTTTTGGTCATTAGCTAAATTTTCACATTTTTATACTTATAATGTAAACTGTATTTCCATGAATTAGAAAAGCAGCCACAGTTCATCCACTGTCATGATTCCCGAAGAACTAACCTGGGAATGCTTCACTGCCTTAAGACAAAATGAAACTCAGAGACTGCAGAACAAAGAAAATCCGTATGAAAAATTTTAAGATGAAATCAGGAATTCTTTAGTTGTAGTCTGCAGCCTGCTGCTAGTCCTGGAATCTTTTGGCCTAAAGCAGGGATCCCCAAACTTGGCAGCTTTAAGACTTGTGGACTGCAACTCCCAGAATTCTCCAGCCAGCTGGCTGGAGAATTCTGGGAGCTGAAGTCTACAAGTCTTAAAGCTGCCAGGTTTGAAGACCTCTGGCTTAAAGGCAAAGATAACCAAGAATATCTATAACCAAAGATGGTTTTTGAGAATTGAGGGTAGAATCTTTATCAAATTAGGTTGTACAACGCCATTATTTTCCTCTAAATGTTTGCCTGCTACATGAGGTTTTCACAGGTGCTTTGTCTCAGGCCATGACTGATAATTACAATGTCGTATTAATTTTGATAATGAGCTTGGTTCTAAAATGATATTAAAATAGGCAGCTGATGCTTTGATTAGTTGACATAAAACATTTATACAACTCGCCACTCCAATAATATTCAGTGCACAAACATGTACCAGTAGACTGGTCAACTTCTTACAAAAGTTAAATGTCAGGTATCTCCGTGTTCATTTTGGCTAAAATCTTTAAAGCAGAAGGAACAGTTAATTAAACTGCAATCAGAAACCAGCCACTTATATAAAATGATATAAAACATCATTACACAATGATATATAAGTTATCCTAAGTCAAAACAGAAAAATAAGCTTTGGAAATTATGCAAGTGACAAAATTACATTTCAAAACTCAATTCTAACATAGAATAAAAATGCTAACTAAATGCAGAGTTCTGAAAGCAAATATTAACAAAGCTAATTGATGTTGGCATGGGCTGCTTCTTCTCTGCAAACAAGGCCACAGATTTCACAAGAGATTCTTCAGATCAATGTTTCTTAACTTCAGTGACTTTAAGAGGTGTAGATTTTAACTCCCAGAATTCCCCAGCCAGCATGTTGGCTGGGGAATTCTCAAAATACCTCTTAAAACTTCCTAGGTGGAGAAACATTGCTTTAGATGAACAGCTGAGTGCTTCAATCAGAATAAAATTTCTGCATCAAACTTGCTTCTGCATATTTTGAACCTAATACTGAAATGATTTGCATGAAAAAGCAATAAAGTATAGGTATTTTTCTTTCTTCTCAACAAGTTTCTTTGCCCTTAGAACATGCCACACATTTAATTCTGTAGTACTTCAAATTGAATATACTCTGCACTTCGTTAGAATATAAAACAAACCAAGGTACAAAAACATGGTATGTTCCACAAGGAATTTCTCCACCCAACAAAATGAGGAAATCAGCAATAGCTGGCTATATAGAGGCCTGCATGGGAAATGAAGCTGGGGGAGTTTGGTCTTACATTACCAGAGTAAGATATTAACAGTGCCAGTAAATATGTATTTTTAAAATATCAATTATTACATTAGGGATTCATATGTCTTGTAAAAATATTTAAATATTATACTTCTTCAAATTTAATTTTGGGAGCTCCACTAAACAATATATAGATTATTGAAGATATGTAAGGAAATCCACTTGTTTTAGAAGCTAGCAGCATATTCTCAGCACTTGATCATATAAACATTACACTACTCCCTCTGCAAATTTTTTATAAGATTTTATAATCTTAGCAGCATCACATTTCTTTGTAATGGAAATGAAACTTGGGTTTTACATTATTGGTTTGGAAGCATACAGTACAGATAGGTTCTAGATGTTTTTGGTTACAAATTGAAGAAACAGGGAAAACCCATTATTTTGGACTAAAATATTACTTTTTGTTCCACATTATTTTGTAAAATTAAAAAAGTAATATAAGAGTAATGGAATATCCATCTTTATGAGAAGGGATCAATTTCCTGCAAGTTGTCTTTGATCTTATTGTACAGAAATGTCCAACAGGGCAGAGTGTATTAAACCTCACTGTAATAATATAGCTATCATTATTATGAAATTCAAGTACACATAGAAAATGGTTATATTGCATTCTGGAAAATTGTTTGGTCTACAATTGGAAACCCACTGGTTACATAATTCCATCTCATCTTCACTAATGTTATCTATGTTACATACATCTCTGACACAATTCAGCTTATTAGCCGATAGAATCTCTTCACATATATGTGGTCCCTCTCTTTTTAATATTTTTTTCAATATAATTTTCTTTCCATGCTGTACACTGGAATAAACATATGATCCCCAGAATTGTAGAGAATGTACTTTCCTGGGGGGGAATGCATTGGTATGTATTTTTTAAGCCCTGCAATTGAAGCAAATTCTTCTTTTTTGTGTTGTGCTTAACAGTGTTTAATTGTTCTTTCTGGCAGTAATGTCATTTCTTTCAAAAAATATTTAACAACTAGAAGGAGAACCTCTCAGTCTCTGGACATGCTGCAGATGGGCGTTCCATGCTATTCCAAGAAAGGACAGCACACCAGGCCCCATCCTTTACCCTGTCAACTAGTAAACAAACATTAATAAAGTATTTGAACATTAAAAGATTAATAGGTTTGCACTTCAACTGAATATTTTCCATTATTTGTTATGATGGATAATAACTCTAATTTCCTGAATAGTGACATAATTTAGTTTGCATTCTTACTTTTATATTATTAAACCACATCTAAATTAGCATTTTGTAAGTCACATGGAACAGCATCGGTAGATTTTACCATGTCACTCCCTTAATTTTTCAAATATTTGTGTCATATGCCACATATATTCTTATACATAAAACCAACAGACATCTTAAATAATTAGCAGACATAGGAATTAATATATTATTCGGCAAAGATAATCAATCTTCCCCAAAGGCCATGATCTATTGGCTCATCTCACATTAGATACAACTCAGGCAATATATTAACAATCTTTTATGATATTTCTTTAGGTTGAAACAATCACTGAAGAAATTCAGAGCTAGGAGAAGGGGAAAATAAAAGAATTTCCTCACTACTTTTTTATTTTCAGTCGGTGGCATTCCAAACTACTCTTTGCTCTCTAAGAGCAAAATATAGTATAAGCACCCAGCAGATGTTTCAAATGACATGAACAAAGCACTTAGGAGCCCCTATAAGGAGTAATTTGATCAAAAATAGGGATGCTATATTGCTATAAATAATTCTACATATTTTATGATGCTATCGCAATTTTCCCAGAAATTGTTGAAAAAAAATGTACGTACTGGAGATTTCTGGATGGGTATTACTCCAAAGGCAGCATGGAAAAAATACTAATGGATTTACCAGCATCTATCTACAAACAGGTAAAGGCAGGCATTAATTAAGATCATCTTATTTTGTGATAAGGGCGAGAGCTGAATTACATTTCTTTAACTATTTGGTATTGCTGGCTACAATCTTTGAGAAAGAAGTAGTGAAATAGTAGTTTCCTTTCTTCCCCCCACTGTGTGGTTTGTTTTGAAGCCTAGTATAAACCATAGTGAGATTATTTTTATACTGGAATTTTCTTCACTGCTCATTTAGGACGCAGCATTTAGGATTTCTTAGTCAGCAGAAATTGCTTGCATCTCTTCCATTTCTCTGCTGCCTTCTGCATCCTGAAGAATGGGAGATAAACATTTATGAATCAATGCTAGGAAGTAATTTATGATTAATTTTTTGAGTCATGCGGTCCTGAGGATTAGACTTCCTTCTCCAGCATCCTAGCTACATACCAGGGAGAACAGGGTTTCCAAATCTATGAACTCTATCTCCCATGAGGTGGTGCAGACCGAGTTCAGAGATGGGGTGAAGAACTTTGGATTGTTTGTTGCTGAACAATGTTTCATTTTTCGTTTATGTTCATTTTGGTGTTTGGAGTTTTAGAGAAGGTGTATACCAGTGGTAGTATTCAGCTGGTTCTATCCGGTTCAGGCGAACCAGTAGTGGTGGTGGCGGAGGCTCCGCCTACCCACCCGGACGTCATCATTTCCTGTTTTTGACGCTCTACGCATGCATTTGTTCACATTTGTGAACCGGTAGCGAAGGTAAGTGAATATTACCCCTGGTGTGTACATCAAGATTACATTAAAGGGAGGTGTGATGGCAGATGATTTAGAAACTCCTGATATAAAAGAATCCTGAATAGCTGAATTCCATTTGTTTCTCAATCTTTTATGTTATGCAAGAGAGGAAAAGACTTTCTGCCATTGACTGAGCACATATTTAATCCAAACTTTAGATCTTGCAAATTGATTAATTTAACAAATCTTCAAAAATGTATCAAATCAGATATGAGGAAATACTAATTCCAATAACAAATTTTATTTGGCATCTATCAAATTCAGATTTTTTTGTTTGTTTTCATGATAACAATTTCGGAAATGCACAGCAGCTTTCTTATTGGATGTTCAGTCTCTTATCTTTTTTTTAAATACATGCGTGCAGATAGTCCTTGCTTAATGACTTGTTGTTTAACGACCATTCAAAGTTACAACAGCCTCAGAAAGGCTGCTTCATAGCTTGTAAAACACTTCTGACAGTCGCCAAATCTCACACTAGAACATCCGCAGTCACGTGATTGTGAACTGGGTGCTTGGCAGCTTGTTCACACTGTTGCCAAATTCCCTCCAATTGCCATTTGCAATCTTCTCTGTTGGCTTCCCCAGAAAGTCAGTGGGGAAGCCAGCAGGGAAGGTTGTAAGCTGCTGCCACCTGCCAAGAGGACTCTCTCTGGTTTCAGGGGGCTGGCTGAAAGAGCTTCCTGCTGATCCTCAGCAGAAATACAAACAGGCATGGAGCTTAAAATCTTCTCTCCCTGCCTCTACAGAGCTTTCCACGGATACAGGGAGAGAAGGACCCCAAGCATTACCCAGACACTTCAGGGAAAGCTGATCTAGATAGGAAAGACAAGAATATCTACAGTAGTATTAACATACAGTAGTCTGAGAAGACCCAGATTTTGGAAATACTGCAGAAGTGACAGGTTCATTATAACAGAAAAAAGACTAAAAGGTCACAAGCTGCTCCAAGTAAGGCAGGGAGTGGGGGACAGACTAGAACTGAAAAGGGCAATTTATAATTCATGGAAGACCATCTCAGGGACAATAAGATTTTGTAGGGCTCCCCACCTATGAAGAAACACTGTCCACAAGCAAATACATTTTGCTGGTGGTGCTTTTAAGGTGGAAGTGAAAAAGTCTACTGCAGATATTCAAGAGAAATAAGAAATCTTTTCCTGAGAAATGTTTCAATTACAGTATCCCATTTGCCCTTTTTCCAGAAGAAAAATTTTCTTAGACCTAGAAGGTTTTGTTTTTCTCCCAGAGGGAGCAATAGGAAGAGAAAACTACAATTAAAAAGAAAACATCCAGCCAAGTGGTGAATAAGGGAAGGGACCTCCACTGACATGAAGTAATCAGGCCAAAGGGCATAGCGCTTCCTCTAGTTTCCTTTCTTTTCTTTTCCTCATCACCTCTCATCCCAGTGGATTGCTCTGTCAACCCTTAACTGTTTTCAAAAATGAATAAAAACCGCTACCTCTTTTGTGATAACTGGCAACTCTGAAGCCAGAGTCAACCAATGCGCAGCTTTGGAATTATCCCCCAGTTCCTTGTAGCACTGTAAAAGGAGGAAAAGAGAAAATCAAAACAACGGGGTATTTTCCTTTTTTGCAGCTAATAAGAAATATGTTCACTTGTTTCAAACATTAACATTGTGCAAATGGAAGAATCGTAGCCTTTCCTGATCATTGCACTAAACAAAAGGCAACGCCTTTATCTAATGTACATTTATCCCAGATACAGTCCATTGAATAAAATAAAGCAGGGTTGTTCAACCTTGGCAACTTTAAAACTTGTGGACTTCAACTCCCAGAATTCCCCAGCCAGTTGGATACCCCTCAAACAAAGCATGCACAGGGTAGTGTATTGACTTTCACAACAAGCCCAAGTTTGTCAGAAAGAAGTTTAATTTTCAATCCTTTTTAGGGCTGGCTTTTCTTTATGACACTTGTTGCTTCTTTATCCATGTACTTCATTGCAGAGATTCTCAAATAATGGATCACGACCAGTGGTGGGTTGTTCCCGGTTCTGTCCGGTTCTTGAGAACCGGTAGTAAAAACAGCGGGAGACTCTGCCCACCCACCCTGACATCACATTTGGTAATCTGCACATGTGCAGAAGTGCATGCACATGTGCATGCATGCTCCTGTTGCAAACCGGTAGGAAAGTAGGAAAGGCAAGTAGAACCCACTCCTGATCACGAGCCCTGGGAAAATGCATAGAAACTGGGATGGCGGGCTGAGGGTAATTGGCCATGGTTGCTGTGTTGGTTGCACTGCAATAACACCAAAGCTTCCTTCTGATGGCATTTGCAGCAACAGTTCCTGCAGCAGCCCTTAGTTCCAGCTGCATGCTATCCAAGGCCATATGAGATTGAGGCATTTTTGTCTAGTCTGAACTTTCCCTTCTTTTAAGGACACCTCTTCCTTGGCTTCTTCCTGAGGGAGGCTTCAGGCTAGGTTTAGTCTGCAGGCCCATTTCAGGCAGCCTATGAGTGCTGATCTCCCATCAGGAGGCAGTATTCTCATGAATTCCCAGCTGGGTCACTGCACCTCAGGCTCCCACTCTGCCTGGTAAATCAACAGCTGCATTGTCCAGACAAAGCATAAACCATGTTAGGCGTTCTGCTTTATTCACAGACTAAAACCATCAACATCTAACAATAAATAAATTCATACAAATGATTGCTTTTAGGGATCCCAACACTAAAAAGATTGAAAAAACCCAGTTGTATTCTCACGCATGGATAAACACATTTATCATACAATTTTATAGAACAGAGACATTTTGAATTTCAGCTGAAGAAACAGAAGTTTTAAGAAGAGAATGATGATTCAGCAGTGACAGGCTTGTTTGGATTGTAGCTTACAAGTTACATGTAGAAAAAAATATCAGAAGCATCTTTCAGATTTATATGTGAGTCATACTTGAATTACAAGACCAGCCTTATGACTTGAAATGTTACTATTTGGATTTATTCTGTGGAAGCTTATACCTGAGAATTTCAGAAATGTGTCTACCAAGACGTTTTTGTACACTGAAGATGATAGACTCCTGTTCAAGTAATAGGTCATTCGGAATAAGTAATATTTTCCTGCAATTTTGTAAATATCTAACTATTTATAAAGTGCTTCAAGATGCAATTCATATGCACCAATAGTCTCCCACAACTCAGAACGTATCTCTGCAGTTACCCTATATTAGGCATAGGTATTTATGAGACTTTACACTCTGACATCCTCATTTACATGCTCCATTAAGTATATATAAATAAGGGAGAATTCAATTTGACAAACTCTGTTGAGACCATATTTACTATTTGCTTGTAGTATACCATCAATGGCTACAGAAGAATGTGATTAATAATACATTGCTAAAAAAGGTTTCATTTGTTGTAATTCCCCCCAATGCTATAAAATACAAACCATACATGCATTCTTAAACAGGTACATTCTACTGTACAGCCTAGAACAGGGGTCTCCAACCTTGGGAATTTTACGACTTGTGGCCTTCAACATATGCTGGCTGAGGAATTATGGAAGTTGAAGTCCACAAGTCATAAAGTTCCCAAGGTTGGAGATGCCTGGCCTAGAACATAACTGTAGGCAAGCTGACTCTCCCTCAACCCAACACATCTCAGATTTATTATTGTAGGACAAACAGGAGGCGGGAATATTAAGCATGCTTCCTTGAATTGTGTCAAATAAAGGCAGGATATAACAACAACAACAACATCTCCATTGTGCTCAATGGGCCTTATCCTCAATTAATTGCACATAACAATAGTGTTAATTAAACCCCACTTTAGATATCAGGTATAACGTATACACTCCTGCTAACTGGATGAAACATGCAGCAAATTGTCCCCATTTACTGGAGTCAGTTAAAAGCTAATTTTCTCCTTGGAATGAAACACAGCCATGATAACTGCAGTGTACATAGACTATGGCTTTTGAAAAAAATAAAGTGATGTAACAAACAGAAAAATTGTTGTAATCCTCCTGATTCAAATGAAAGATGATGTTAATTAGAGCCTGGAACATAAGATGCTCAAAATGTGACATGGCGAAGAATTGAAGTACAAAGGGTTTTATATGTTGATTTCTTTTTAATACTGAAAATAGATTAACAGTATTCTTAAAATTAAAAATATATACCAATCTGTAGTCAATTTTTATTATAAAATAGTTATTGTAGAAAATGTTGAAATTTGTACTGATCAGGATTTGAGGGCAGAATAATTTTACAAGGAGCTGTTATTACCATAGGATGGAAGTTATTTCTCTCATATTCTCTTGGATTATTCTCTGCTTGGTTTAGCATAAGTTATTTGGCTTTCATTTGTGTAAACTCAAACTGATGCAAGAATTTTAACACTTGAAAAATAATGGTTCCATTTGTGCAACCAAGGATATTTTTCAAATCCTCTGTGCACATCAATAATTTATGACAAAAATAGAAGCACCTTCTCAAATACATGTAATTCAATGAATTTCAACAAATATGAAAGTTTAAAAAATATGTTTATCTATTGCTACTGCATTCATTTTAATACATCTCAACACTAAGATCACCTCAAGTTTTAAATTAGTCTTCTATATACTGATCATAATCATCTTTTCCTTTTGGATACTTTAGGGGTTAGTTCCTTGAATATTTAGCTATTTGTAGAGGTGGTCCTCACTTAACAGCTGGGACTGGCAACTCCATTATTAAGCAACACAATTAGTAAGTGAGACTTCATGTGCCTCTGACAGATTTATGTCCTCACTTCTGGTATAGTCATTAAGCAAATGACTAAAAACAAGCAGAATTGTGACTTGCAATCTTATTGCCAACTTCTCCATTGACTCTGCTAGTCAGAAGCCAATTGTAAAGCACACAAATGGTGATCATGTGACAATCTGTAACAATCATAAAAGCCCACTAGTCCTGAAATGCCCAAATCTTGATCATGTAACTGCAGTGATGCTGCAATAGTTGTAAGTCCGAGGACCAGTCATAAACTCTGAATGATTGCTAAACAGAGCAGTCATTAAGTGAGGATTACCTGTATTTAAGCAATTTGCATTTCATAATTATTTTCCATGCCATAGAAATAACAGATGTACACCACTGGGACAAAGTTTGCATAAAATAGGTTTCAAGTTTAATTTTTAACAAGGTCAGTTTAAACAGATATTCAGTACTATGATTTTAAAATACCTGATATTATTACACAGTCAAAAATAATGGGAATAATTAACCAATGGCTTGGTGATAATGCTAGTGAGGTAGGTTCGTTGAGTATTAGGTTGTTTCATGCATTTAAAGTGGATGCACATTACTAGACAACACATCACCTACCTTGGCAATATATATTCTTCCCACTTTTGAAAAACCAGGGTTTAGGTCTTCAGCCTATAAGACAGGCAAAAAGAAAATAAAGAGAGTAAAAATCATCACTAAAAATATGTTAGGCTTTCAAATACTCTCGAAATACAGTTCTTATTATTTAATTTCCTTTCTGTGTATATAAAATACAAAGTTTGAATAGTATAGTACTGCGTCTGACCCAGCGCAGATCCCGGATGGCTCCTTGGTTCAATGAGGAGCTCCGGGAGATGAAGCGCAGGAAAAGACGCCTAGAGG
>JANHFM010001498.1:40560-54863 GCA_032468115.1 Grayia smithii | reverse complement strand
GGACAAGTGGGCATGCATGACGTTTTACTTGTGTGAGTGGAAGGCATTTGCGCTCGCTCACAAAGCTCCATTCGCACAAGTGGAGGTCGTGCGCCCACCACTCACATACATGGAGCTATGCATGCACAGGTGCACTTGGCCACTCACCCCCCCCCCCTGTGGTGGGCCAGGCCACCAAGCTGGAAAGCTTGGGGACCGCTGATCTATAGGATGTTCCAAAGGTGGTTTTTTTTTTCAAAAGGCAACTGGACTTTGTTTTTCCTTGAAGACGTTTCACTTCTCATCCGAGAAGCTTCTTCAGTTCTGACTGAACCCACAGGACGGCTATGAAGGAAGAACTTTCCAAGACCGTCCTCTGTGACCTTGAGTTACTCTGAATCTGCTGCAAGGAGACCTAATCGTGGCAAGCAGAGAATGGGCGAAGATGAAAAGTGGAGGATGAAACCCTATCACTAAATCATGACTGGATCTCTTCAGTGCTTGGGAGTGAAAAACGTTTTCAGATTGTCCATATGAGATCTTTTACTTCATGGAGATGGGATACAACTGAAAGAAATATTAGATGGTTTTATGTCCATGGTCAAAGTCCTATCAGTTCACAGTTGGTTTCTGGGTACCTGTCACTGAAGTCTTTGAGGGCATCTCTCTAACAATGAACTCAGAACAACCATTTCAATGGAACCCAAATGGGACAATAGAGGAGAGGTAGATTTTAATATGCTAGGCATCACTGCAATTTGTTATTTCATTTCTCTTTCTCTGGTGTGAATTTTTAAGATCTCTCAGACTACACAACCGATTAAGTCTTTAAGGGCTTTGAGATACCAACCTTCTAGGACAGATAATTCCTTCAAGATGTTCTCCAAAGCACCTGAGAGTAGGACAAGAAGCAATGGGTGGAAACTAATCAAGGAGAGAAGCGACTTTTCCTGACAGTGAGAACAATTAATCAGTGGAACAACTTGCTTCCAGAAGTTGTAAATGCTCCAACACTGGAAGTTTTTAAGAAGAGGTTGGATAACCATTTGTCTGAAGTGGTGTAGGGTTTTCTGGCTAAGCAGGGGGACTAGAAGACCTCCAAGGTCTCTGTGAGAAGTATTTTGCCTTATTCAGCAACAATTATCACTTATTCAGCAATAAGTTTGTCCCTATACAAAGTCCCACTGGAAATCCCCTAACTAGCTGTCTTTATCTAAACAATTCATTGACACAAGTCAGCGACCTTCCCACTTATCATATTTGCTTTTGTCAGCTTAGGTCAGCCTGACCCACCTTGAAATGTACTAATCAAGTGTCATAAGAAGCATGAATATGGGGTTACTACAGCTCTGTCTTTTACAGGAATAATCCTTTTTTTCTCAGTCTCTTCCAACTTTGTTATTATTATTCATTATCTATATCCCCTATTGCTTTGGATCCATGAATAACACAATTATTTTCCACACCTTAAAAATTATATGTCTTATAGAAACAGTTGCACGAAGTCCAATTTATGTAAGTCAGGTCTTATATACAGCCACTGCACAAGAATGGGACCATCCAATTAAAAAGTTTTATGCACTTCCCTGTAGTATGAAATGACAAGCTGAGTAACTACGGTACTTCAATATTTCCACTTCAAAAGAGGATGCAAGACCTATCTTCAGAGTTTGCAACCCTTTTAAAGAACAGTATTCATATTTTTGCTTGCAGGCCAAGTTTTCTTAATGAAACTAACGGTACACATGATGTCACATGGTTGGAGTATATTGCCAGTGCTCATAGACAAAATCTATCTATGTTGTCACTTGGCACCGAAAATGATCTGATGACACTCAGTCAATCTTGCTCAATACAATCTTGTGTAACAACGGGCCTCAACCATTGGATTCCTTGCGTCTGGCGTGGCAGGGAACGAAATGTGAACAGCCCCAAGTCACCGAATCTGTTTTGACATGGAAATTCGGATCTTGACCACGCGGCTTAGGAGAAATGAAACTCAAAAGAAGCCGCTAGCATGGAATCACCTTTCGCTTCTTAGACTTAAAGGAAACCTGCCAGCACCCACCGAACCAATGCGATGACTTAAGAGACAGCGGGAAATAGCGCAGTGTGGCACTCGCTTTCGAGCGAAGCGGGGCGCACGTGTCAGGGGGAATCGCTGGCGCCCAGCGCCTCTCCAAAGCGTTTGGTTCTGCATTTCAGACGGAGAGGGAGGAGCCGTGTCAGCCTGTTCACACGCTGGAAAGCAAGGTGTCTAATACCAAAGGTGCTTCTTTTTCCAAGAGGCAACTGGACTTTCTCCTTTTCCTTTGAAAGTTGCCTCTTGAAAAAGCACCTTTGGGACAACCATGACCTGGATGACTGAGACTCTCCATAGACAAGGTGTCCCATGTCGCCCTCGAGACGGATCGCGTTATTCGCCCCCCAGAACACATGCCTTTCTGCCCGACAAACGTAGAAACGATTTATCGCAGTGCAATCCCCATGAACCTCAGTGAGATTTATGAGCCGCATAAAAAGGGCCTCGTGGAGAAATAAAGCCGGCAGAGTCAAGCCAAACAAGGGGGAGCTACAGAACAAAACAAGCGGGACTCTCACCGCGTAATTTAACTATTCCCAACACCGCTTCGCTTCCTGCGTGATAGGTTCTCAAGCGGCCACCGTCCACCGCGTTTTTCCTCCCTTCATCTTCCTGCTCTGAAGCCGCACAGCTCCCTTCCCCATAGTCGCGTTACAATGATATCATTGCCCTGCCCCGCTGTTGGGCTTCGCCTTTCAACTTTGCCCGGCTCTTGCCAAGCCAGTTTTTTTCCGTCTGGATATAAAAAAAATAAAACATTAATGGCGCGGAGAATTGACGCAAGGCCACGCCTCTATTTCGTAAATCCGTTTGTTTCAAAGCACGTGCCTAAGGAGCCAATGAGGAAGAAAGGAGAAAGTGGGAAGGGCGGGAGAAGTGAATGTGCGAAATCTATACCTACAGCCTTTGCGTTCCCTTTGTAGATTTTATACACCTACACTTTGGCGTTACTGTACCTGTATTTAGGGCTAACTTAATACCCGCAAGACTTATGAAGGCCTATGTTGAATTTGAGTCTGCAGCTAATGAAAGCATAGGTGGTCTTTCCATACAATTTGTTGAAGTCAGAAAAGGTGCTACCAGATTCCTATATTTGAAGGAGGAAGAGTTTTTACATAATATAAGACCACCTGTTCACATCAGATGTCCACTTCAAAGTTTAATTAAATAATAAGGTATCTCCAAATTGGGAAACCTTAAATAATAATGCAAAGTGATCTGCCTAACAGCAAGGGTTTCATCATACATATTCTCCCCTCTATGAGTTGTATGTCTTCCTTAACTTTGGGTACCAGAGGCCTGGGAATTTAAGGATTCTGAATAGTATCTTAGCTGCTTCTAGCACTCCTGGCATCTGTTGGAGCTACGTACTTTCCCACCTTAGGAGTCACAACCCCAAGTGCTCCTGCTGCCACTGACCTTTATTTTCCACATCCTTTCTAGTTCCTCAAGTCTGTGGTACTTTTCCCATCTTCTCAAACTTTTTCTTCCTGATGTTTATTTATTAGATTTTTATCCCATATTGCAATAAAAACTTAAGTAAAGCTTTTGTTGGCTTTCACCAAATATTTGAACAAAAATGCAGGTTGGTGTATACCTAATCAGGATCTCTGAAACAATTATACTGCTTAACATAAACAATAAAATTGGACAATGGTATCATGCACAATCTGCTTTACAATTCTATGGCCAAAAGAAAGATGGAAAAAACAGAATTATTGCCTGTGTATAAAACACATTTTAGCTTTGTTTTGAATGAATAAACATGTTATTTGTTTGCCAATCAATATATACTGGTGTGAGTGTGTGCACTCTCCATCAGTTGATAGGGTTAGGGTTGGAAGACAGAAGACCACAAGTGATAATAAATGTAGCAGTGCCAATTTGGTGTGGTGATTAAGGTGCTGGCCTAGAAAACAGAAGACTGTGAGTTCTAGTTCTGCCTTAGGCACAAAAGCCGGCTGGGTAACTTTGGACCAGTTGCTCTCTCAACCCAACCCACCTCACAGGATTGTTGTGAGGAAAATAGGAGGGGGAAGGAGCATTATGTATATCTGAGTAAGAAGTTTCCTTTTTAATGTTTAAAGTAGTATTTAGCACAGTGCTTTTTCTTCGTTACCCAAAACCACTTTTTACCAATGTAGATAAAACATTTTAAGTCATTGCAATTGGATAATGATTTTGTGTGTCATTACTGCCACACATACACACACCAAAAAAATCCCACTTTCATCCTATTTTGGGTAATTTATCCAGGTTTGAGAAGCACTGATTTAGATGTGACTGAGACAAATAAAATACATGTCATGTGGTAAAGTTTTTTGACTTTTCTACTTGTGCTACATGTTTTTATTTTTGAAAGATTTTCTCATTACCAAATAATAGTTGCTTTAAAAACGGCTGTTTCATGCTCAAAGCCACATTTTAAGACTGCGCATTCCACTTAGTGCTATTAGAAATCTTGTTTTGGTCTGTGAGGTCTTGCTGGTGATGCAGGATAATTTAGTGAAAGCAAGTAGAATAGATTTCATTAGATAGACCTATAGAGCTGAATGGGAAAAGGAAATGATTCTGAGGCCAAGGCTTCAGATTGTTATTTGTTGTCCTTTTGTTATCAGTACAGGAATAATAGAGGATCAAGGCTGTGGGAGTTTACAGTTAGGTCTTAAAGGATATTAAAGATCGTATCTAGACCAATAAATCATAGCTTGGATTGTAGTGCTAGAATTTGGATAGACTTGCTAGCACATCTGCGTTTGTAAAAGTAATTTCAAAACATACATAAAATTAAACCATATCTCTGTTTTCATGATCCTTGTGGATTTCTTATAAAATCCTTGCCATTAGAATGTGGGATTTCTAGTAAATCAAGTGTTCTTTGCAGATAGGTATGCATAAAGTTAGATTTAAACTATTCTGGATCTAAAATTTATGACCTCAAAGAATTCTCACAAAATGAGATAAAACATGTATATTAAGAATAACCTTGTGCATATTTCACACACTATTTTTTAAACCCTGTAACCTTGGAAAGAGACATAATTAAAATTTAATTGTGGCGTTCTGGGTGATCAGTCCTTATCTCTTCCTCTTGGGCCTTTTTCTGGTCACATTTTTTTGATCTTGTATTTTTCCCAACATTTCTGGGTGACATTTCTATTGGATAACGTGTGATGTAACTTAAAAGTATGGACTGTGCAGAGTTTTTAAACAATCCACTCCCTGTTGTTGCTTCAGTCAGGTACACAAATGCCTTTCTGCATTTCTACAAAACAAACAAGATAGTTTCTCTGCCCGGCTTATTTTGGCCCTAAGAATGGTACTGCAATTGGGCATGGTAGAGCTGTTTACCTACATCTCTAGTTTCCAGCAAGTATCTCACTATGCCATTTTCAAAGCTGTACCTAGAGTATGTTTCATCCTTTTCTTTGTTTCATATGCAAATGTTGCCAAAGCAAAAAGCAATTACATGGGATTCAGTTAGTTAAGATCTGCCTCCTAGATCTGTTACCTGTTGTGATGCTACATATAGTAACAGCAGTCCCAAAAGTGCTTTTTTCAAGAGGCAACTGGACTTTCTGATTTTTCTTTGAAGACATTTTCGCTTCTCATCCAATAAGCTTCTTCAGCTACCATGACCAGGATGACTGAGAACCTCCATAGAACTATAATATCAGCAATTCTTCTTATGTAACATTTTATTTGCAGTTGCCCTAATGCAAGTACCAAATAACTGCTTGTAAATTCCTTCAATAGAAGAGAATGTATGTAGGGTTGAATTGTGATGTCCTTCGTGCTCTCTGAGCTTGATTGTTTGCTTGCAAATATTTTACTACCCAACGAAGTAACACTATGATTTGTTAGTTAAAAAAGACCAGAACACATCAACTTCAGAGCCAATGCCCAGAATAAAGACGGATTAATATCAAGCAAATAATCAAGCAGAAAAAAATATTCCAATCAAGGAACTACTAAGGAGCAAGCCACATTCCCAATGTTGACAATGCAAGCTACTGTAAATAAAAAGGGAACTAAATTCCACATTCAATAGCACTGGTTATGTTACCTAGTTTGCAATTCTTTGCAAGTGGCTTGTCAGGAAACTGCACAGTTTCCCTTGCCCTCCATTTAGCTTTTTGTAATTGCAAGTTCCTGGTCAGCTATGCCTACACATATGTGTGCTCCTTCCTCTCCAATGGGCAGTTTGTAAGGACCAAGAAGGCCACTTGCAGAGGTGCTAATGGTTAAGTTTTCACTGTTTGGTTTAAATGTAAATACTTAATTGGTTTGTGTGCTTATTAAGTAACATGATGTTCCATAGCCATTGAACTGGTCAAAGAGGACATCACAATATTTTAATTAGCCACAATAATGTGTATCTCAGGGTTGACATCTTGCATTATTGGAGTTTTTGAACTTTAGTTTTTGGGTTGCAAATGCTTATTTTCCATCCTAACTTTGTAACTTTATTCATGCAGGACTTTTGGAGAAATGAAGTTTATTGATTGGCTGGGATTATATATGCACTGATAGATTGGTTAGTTCCTTGTCCCCAAATTTTTCAGAACTGCAATGTCTCAAATTGCCAGACAGAAGCTGTTTTCATATGACAGCTACAAAGACCAACAGTGCATTCTTAAAAAAAGATGCAGCTGCTTTAAGAACACAGGTACTATATTTGCATTTCTGCATAACCTGAAGCACCTTTTTCAAATTATACAGCAGAATCCCAGTATTTAAAGCTTACAGGATGTTGCAGGAAAGAGCATGTTTACTACTTTATCAGTCAACAAATTCTGGACAGCCAATTGAAAATGTTTCCTATACTCTTGCATACAAATGACCATGCTTGAAAACTAAGGTATTTCAACTATTTAAAAAGTTCTCAGAAAGCTACTTGAAAGGAACTATAAACAACATTAAATCTACTTTAAGCATTGTTAGATTTGGAAACCACACCCTTCTTTGTCCAAAGACTTAGCTACCAGACTTTCTAATAATACTAGACTTAGCATTTGCTTACTTGCCTGCAGCATTAGATTTAGAAAAAAGTAAGTAAGCAAGCTACAGCTTAGGGCCTCACAGGATGAGAAGCAGCTGAAAACAAAACAAACTTAAGTTTGATTATTTACATATTGAATTTTAATTTAAAGGTATTTATAATGCAAATAAAACAAAATATGTTAACTTGTTCTGAGATTATCTGCTTTTTGTAGCATTTTTTCCCAAGTAAATGAGTAAAATATTGGTATTTTAATTTTCCTTTCTGGTAGGATAAATCATTGTGACCTCATAGCAAATAATCACCATAAGTTTCTTTGCAAACTTCTGTAGACTTCTGCACAAATATCAGGATGGATGTTTTAGACCAGTGTTTTTCTTAAAAGCATCAGATGATTTATTCCTCTTTCTTGAGCTAACTATCTCTGCTGTTTTACCCACTGTAAAAAAAAAAATAGCCATGTTGAGATTTTTCACGATAGGAAGCCGCTAATCCTATCCATTGTGGTCCCTTATTATATCCCATCACAAAGCCAGGGTGCCATGAACAAGAAGATAGAGTCAGCTAAGCATGTCTCCAAAATTATTTCCTCAATTTAGTATGATGTAAACAATAAAAGTTTCCTTTTGCAATAAAAAATGATGACAATGTCAGGAAGAAGCCAAATCAAAAGATGACACTAAGCATCCACTGACAGCCTTCATTCATCAATGGGAAGGGTGTGCTTTTGAGGACTCCTGGCAACTACCTGAATTAGTTCTTGCAGATTTCTTGGCAAGATTTTGGAAGTGATTTGCTATTGCCTCTTTCCTAGCACTGAGAGAAAGTCACCCAGATGGTGACTAGAACTCAGACTCTGGATTTCTAGCCTGATGCTTTAACCATTATATCAAATTGGGTCTTAATCAACAGAAGTTCAGAGTATTTAATGTTGCAATTCACCTCCATCTGGAAAAAAGAACATTGATTGATCTTTGATTAAGTGCTGTCAAGGTGTTAACAGGATGATCTATCCTCATCCTGGCCTTTTAGGTCTCTCAGTTGTGCATTCATTGCTTTTGTAATCAAGCACATCCAGTTTGCTGTTCATTATCCTCTTCTATTTCTTTCCACCTTTTCCAGCATTATAGATTTCTTTTTTATTTGATATATTTGGCTTTTATTTTTTGTCATCTCAAGACAGCATACATACTTCATACTGATGTTCCCAAGACACTTCTTATGTCTAACTTTCTCCACAACAACCCTGTCACTGAGATCGTAACTGGCTCAGTCACGCTGCTGACTTTCATGTCTAAGAGAGTACTAGAACTCAGTCTCCTAGCTTCTAATCCTTTCTTTCAGGAGACTTGGTTCCCTGCATTATATGTCCACAACATTATCTCTAAGGCTCATTTGACTTCTGTTCTTATCATGGCCACATTTTTGTAATTTTCTTTGCAATAGTACAGAAGACGTGTATAATTTTCTTCTGGGATGGTTTATCTACTTCAGTTTAACCTACAGGGCTTGTTATTTGTGCTGATCTCCCATCCAAATATAGCCATCCTTCTTATTTTTTAAAGGTCACTCAACACCAACTAAGTGCTACCACCTGGGTAGGGGCACAGAAGTGTCTGTAAAGATATGAGAGAAAGGGAAACAAATGATGAAGGCACAGCTACAAGTTCCACTGTGGTCCATGTATCATGATGCTGCATGGATCAGAATATTACATGGACCAGCATGAAGAGAGTGAAGGTTACAGTGAAATGGCATGTCACTTTAATTAATTTAACTAAAATGTAAGATCAAGGTTGACTCAGGCTTCCATCCTTCAGGTCAGTAAAATAAGGAGCCAGACTGTTGGGAGAAATACACTGTAAACCGTTTACAGAGGGCTGTAAAGCACTATGAATAAGTGCTATTGTTATCCAACAGAAGCCTCTATCTGCTTTTATTCTACTGAATTTTCCTCCAACCCCCAAATTTGGTAGCCATCATATTATCTGCCATATTTCTCAGAATCAGGTATTACTCATATCCTAAGTAGGATTGTAAAATGAGATGCATAAATACTTCTAATTACAATCACTTGGAAATAGGTGCAGTAAGCATTCAGGAACATAATCTGTTAGGTGCTGAGGTACATAATGATGGCAAACAAATTTGATGGGTAGGGGATGATAAAAAGGTGCTATAAAATAATATAAATGCAAGTAACACACACTCATCCCTTTACATTCTGTGGATGTTCAGAGAAAGATGAATAACATGCAGAAATGCAGATAATAAATTAAATTTTCATTTGCTGACCGCCTGTCGAAATGTTCCTTATTCTGGTAAATCAGCTCTACAAACAGTGGAAAATTCAATATAGAGAAAAGGTTGATTACTGTACATGTTGGCTCAGTCTTTTCTGGCCACAGTCCAGTATTCCCACAAACTAAAGCAGCTCCCGCTGTGCACAGCCGAAAAACTTAGCTTAGGGACAACACTTCTTTGTCTGTCCCGCCCTTACTTAGCTCACTCTTCGATTAGCTGTGCCGGAGGAGGGCGTTAACCTGGTTAGGCAGGATGTCACGTGTGGGACTGGACTGGAAAAACAGAAGGCGCTGGAGTTGCGGCGGCCACCTTGAATATCCTGTTGGGCGCTGAAGGGATCATCATGCCGTACGTTCTCATTAGCACTCAGATCCGCATGGTGAGCGATTCGGGACTGGGACTGCAAAGTGGGGGGAGAGAAAAGAGGGAGAGAGATCAAGCATGCAGTTATTTTTGGAATGTTGAACTTTTGCTGATTGGTTCCCCGCCCCAGCCCCGTACCAAAAAACCGTGTGTGCGCGCGTGTGTGTGTGTACAGCTGGATATTGTTTTCTATTCTCATTTGCCATTTGCTTGCATGAATGCCATTCATAGCAATAGATTCCTATTGATGATCCTTCTGTGTTGGCAGGATCCATCTGTAACTGCTTCTAGAGCAGTGCCTTTCCCAACATGATGCCTTCTAGATGTGTAGAGACTACAGCTTCCAGAAATGAAATTGGCTGGAATTTTTGGAAGTGATAATCCCAACACCTCTGGTGGCCATGAGTTTGAGGAAGATTGTTCTAGAAAGTGTCAAGAGTTGCAATTCTGGGTTGATTAATCTCTTTCTCGAAGGAAAAAAGATCAAAGGTCACTCTGCATTTTACACAGTGCTTATGTGTTTTTGGATACGCTTTTGTGGCTCACAGCCATTTCATGAAATCATGGATCTGACTGGATTATGACACAATTATGTGGCAATACATTTGTTAGATTTGCCATTGTGTGAACCTATCCATTTTTGCTGGAAAACAAGAACCTCTGATCATAGTGGATTTCACTTTTACATACATTTTAGATGTGACTGGCCATGCTTATATAGATTATCTGATCAGTACAGTGATACATGGAAAAATATACACGTCCAGAAATTTTAACCTTACAGGTATGCAGAAAATTGATGGTCAGTTACATCTTCTGGCTACTTACATGTTAGTTTGGAGAAAGGGATACAGAGGCTGTGGAGATTCATCATCCCATTCTTAGGAGAAAATTCCTAAACTAAACAAGCAAAGTCCTTTTTCTCCGTGGATGCATGATATAGGTATTTTTTTTTCAAACTTGGAAAATTTAAGATATGTGGACTTCAGTTCCCCAAATTCCCCAAGCAGTATCCACAGGCATAAACCATTTGTCAACATCTTGCATTGCCTTCAAAAAAATATGCACAAAAACTGATTTTTTGTGGATTTTCAGCAAACTAGCAACCAATGAAGGGAGAAAGTGAAATAGATGCATTAAATTTCCTGTTCCTCTCCATCTAACACTTTCCCCCTTTTCTGGCAATAGGCTGAATGTTGAGTGATTATATTTACATCCACTACAATTCTCAGCTACTGAAATAACTTTTTTCATGATTATGCTCCCAATTGCAAAAAGTCCTTCCCCTGCTATAGAGGGATCTGTGCCAGCCAATCCTGAATATTGGTTTGAAATGTATGTTTAAAAAGAACAAGAGCAGGAAAAAAAAACCCAAATTAGTTCAAAAAGATTGATTGAAAACATTCCATGCTGTCTCATGTTCAGCCTGTAAGGGGAGCTATAACAATGTGTAATTATATGTACCTGTGTAGTCTTGCACACAAATAGACTTGAAATAACTTTATTGTCACTTGAACTGTACACTAATCGGCATATATTAAAATGAAATTTCGGTGCATACAACTCTCAAAGGGTCACAATCTCCAATAGACACTACATAAACATGACAAAAATATATATAAATAAATATGTATATACCCACATATATTATATGACTACCGTATTGTTGCTAACCTTTTGCCAATGATTTTACTTTGATTTTATGTAAAGGAAAAACCATTCCTTGTGTCCTAAAAGTAAAGTCTTGTGGTTCAGAAACTAAAATAACTCTAAAAAAAGGTGTACTGTTAAGTGCCTGAATTTTGATCATGTGACTGCAGGGACACTGCAAGAGCCATAACCTTAAGGTCAGAACTAATGTTTATTTAGTGATTCTATGGTTCTGTGGAAAAGTCACCTGAAATTGTATCATAAAAATTTGACAGCAAACTTGATTTTTATGGGTATGATTTTTTAGGACATTTGTGGAATATGTAGGTGTTAAGAGTGAAATGGGAAGATTTTGCCCCAACAGGCTCCCACCCTTATCGTCATTTAGAGTGATAAAAACAAAATTGCTACCATTTGGCCTCTTTGCTGCCGAATGGTAGTGTGATCTTAAAATGTTAGTAAACTGGGTATGCACTGCTGTGCTTTCATTTATTTACTAAATAAATACATACTTATGTTCCCATCTATCTACCAGAAGGAGCCCAGGCCTGATTTTAATGAATAGACAAATTCCTCTAGGTGAAGTCAACTGATCAGACATCTTGATTCTAAAACATATAGGGTGTGCTTAATATACTGAGATCAGAAATTCCATCAAACTGGATGCTAAGGGAGATCTTTGGCAAATATGTTGGAAGCTGCTCTCATGTTCTGAATAATGTCTGACTAATGTATTATAGCATTAAAACTGCTCCATTCACCTATTTTTTAACAGGTCTATGCATTCGTATATATACTCTGTGTATGTATGTGTGTGTACACCAATAATGAAAACCTTTTTTTAAAAAAGTTTTATTATATACAAACATTAAAAACAAAAAAAAAACATACAACATACATAAACCAACAAAACATACAATTATGTACACATAGTCGACGAAGTGAGGCTTCTGTGGTATATGTAGTCCAAATCTTAGCATTCCTTGAGTGTTTTATTTCTTTATCTTAATATTATTGGTTCTTATAGTAAAAAAGTCATTATGTGTCTTATATATATTATACAATATTTTATACATTCCCTAAAGTCCTTATTAAGTTCCCTCGACGCATCATCTTCTGTCAAGCCAGGTATAAAGTTTTGACCAAGCCTTATAAAAAGATGAGTCTGTCTTTTCCTTAAGTTTGATACTCATTTTGTCCATTTCAGCACAAAGAAAAATTTTCTGAATGATTTCTTCTGTTGGCAAGTCCATTTTTCCATTTTTGTGCATAAGTTATCCTAGCAGCTGTCAATATATGGAGTGCTAAATATTTGTCATTCTTATCCAAATTACCTTTGGTTATACCCAGAATTCAGGTCTAGTTTCTATTGGTTTTCCCAAAATGTCTTCTAACCAGTTTTGAATTTGTGCCCAAAATTTACCAGCTTTTTTACATTTCCACCACATATGATAGAAAGATCCTATTTCACTTTCACATTTCCAACAAAACGGAGATAGAGATTTATTCATTTTAGCTAGCTTCGTTGGTGGAATATGCCAACGGTAGAAAATCTTATAGAGGTTTTCTTTATAGGTAGCAGCCAATGTTATCTTAATGTTAAAGTTCCATAATTTAGACCAATCATCTAATTCTATATTATGTTCAAACCAACTACTCCAAGCAAGCATTGTTTCCTTTACTTGTTCTTCGTACATTTCATTTTCAAGGAGATAATGGTGGCTTTGGACAAACTTTTTATGGCACCATAGAGCCCATAGAGCAGCATTTCTCCCCATGCTGGCTGGGGAATTCTGGGAGTTGAAATTCACACAATCTGAAACTTGTTGAGAAACACATTAAACCTCAAATCTGGAGGGTGAATTTTCCCATTGTTCATTCAGCAATGGAACAAACTACCTCAGAAGGTGATGATCTTTCCTTTGCAGGAAATGGAGTGTTGATAGTCCTGTCATGGATGCTTATAATAGATCCCTGAATTAGATGATCTCAAAGCTTCTTTCCATCCCTTCCATTCTGTCATCCTAGGAAAGGATTTAATCCCGAACTTCCTGCTTAGTGATCTCCATTTGCTCCTTAGAAAGATTTTATCTTTGAAAAGAAAGAATTGTCACCATTCCTGTTTCCTCTCACAACACTATCCACATGTGCTTTTTAAATGAATATTATGCTTAAGAAGGGAATCAGAATGGACAGAGAGGGGGTGATTTATCAGCGCATGCAAGAAACGTCTAAGAAATGCAATTTCTTTCTTGTTCAAAAGTATTTTCTAGCAACATACTCTACCCAGGTGCTCTCAGATGCACTGAGCAATTTTCCTTAGCTCTAATCATCTGGTATAATTCAAGGAAATCATGGGAAATCCTCTTGGAGGCAGTTGGGCAACAGCAAGTGTGAATGCCTTGATTGGGTTCAAACACCATGCTAATCCAAGCAGCACTTTCTTTGGGCTTAATGTGTTGCAGAAATCCAGTTGTTATGGTCTGTAAACTCTGGTTCTTGTAAAATCTGTTTTATGAATCAAGCCAACTGTGGCTTATTTAGTAAAAGATATTAGGGGTCAGAATGAACTAAGACTTGCAACAAATGCCAAAAACAATTTTAAATTTTTTCTTTAAACATATAAGAAACATGGGGAAAAAACCCCAAAACAATAGGTCCCCTAATGGGGAAGATGGTAAGGAGGCAATTGGTATCAGGGAGAAAGTGGAACTGCTTAATTCATTCTTTGCATCTGTCTTCACACAAATGTGGGGGTGGGGAAAATGGTCAAAAGCAGCACTGTACAATATAAAATAGGAATGCAAATCAAAATAGACAACTATTTGATTGGAATGGGATGAGGCCAGGGGTGAAATCCAGCAGGTTCTGACAGGTTCTGGAGAACCGGTAGCAGAAATTTTGAGCAGTTCGGAGAACCAG